>JAUMHH010120747.1:0-20506 GCA_032359455.1 Chlamys rubida
AACGTTGTATGTATGGACAATGTAGAAATATTAACGTTGTATGTATGGACTAGGTAGAAATATTAACGTTGTATGTAAGGACAAGGTAGAAATATTAACGTTGTATGTATGGACAATGTAGAAATATTAACGTTGTATGTATGGACTAGGTAGAAATATTAACGTTGTATGTAAGGACAAGGTAGAAATATTAACGTTGTATGTATGGACAATGTAGAAATATTAACGTTGTATGTATGGACTAGGTAGAAATATTAACGTTGTATGTAAGGACAAGGTAGAAATATTAACGTTGTATGTATGGACAATGTAGAAATATTAACGTTGTATGTATGGACTAGGTAGAAATATTAACGTTGTATGTATGGACTAGGTAAAAATATTAACGTTGTATGGACGGGCTAGGCAGCAATATTAGCACTACATGTTAATAAAAGAAGAAATATTCACAGTGTTTGTATAGAATTAGCAGAAATATTCACAGTGTTTGTATCTACTACGAAGGAATATCAACTTTGTATTATATAAACAAAGTAGAAATATTTACAGTATATTCATTGACTAGGTATAAATAGTTACAGTGTATGTATGGACTAAGTAGAATTATCTACATTGTATGTATTGACAAGGAAGAACCATTAACATTGTATTGTATAATCTAGGTAGACATATTTACAGTGTATTTATTGACTAGGCATACATAGTTACAGTGTATGTATGGACTAAGTAGAATTATCTACATTGTATGTATTGACAAGGAAGGAACATTAACATTGTATTGTATAATCTAGGTAGACATATTTACAGTGTATTTATTGACTAGGCATAAATAGTTACAGTGTATGTATGGACTACATTGTAAGTAGAAATATTTACAGTGTATGAATAGACCACGTAGAAATATGTTTTGTGTAATGATGGACTAGGCAGAAATATTTACACTGAATATGGCTGGGTAGAAATTATATTTTATAGTTTTTTTCTGAAATTGAATCATTGTGTTGAATTTAGTTATGAAACAGGTCTGATGTGTGTCTAATATTTGCTGATGGCTGTGTTCATAGTGACGCACGCATTGCTTTTATATACAAAATACAAGAACAAAATGTTTTAATTGCCATTCGCGGTGATCCTGTTTTAATGTTTATTCCATAGAGGATTCGGAAACCGTTTTTATTTGAGTTATCTATGATTGCGATAACTCGTTGTGTCGCTGTAGAGACTAACATCGCCGGGTATTCCAGTTTTATTATACGTTTATAAACCTGACATATTAAGTAATTAATCAGTGTTAATTTGATGACGTGTATTCTACATAAACCCGTCAAGCAGTGACACACGAACGCCGGTAGACGGCGCTACGATCAGCTGGTCAGGTTGCGGGCATTCGTCCGCCATTTGGTTATCGTAAATTTGTAATTGTGGAGCATTCGTCTTTAATGGTGTGTAAAGAAGGCAAAGAAATAAAAAGCTCGAGATTTACGCCTTAATCTGCTCGGCGGGAGTCAGAGGTCCCGGACTGGGGTGTAAACATGTCCGATACCAATTTTATTATTTTCAAAATTGCCGACATATTGAGTGTTATTGAGAATATGGGCGAGAAAGATCGGAGTTGCTAGCCATTCAACTGAAAAATATATGATTTTCAACAACACAGATACGGATTTATAGCAGTTTCCTCAGTATTTCTTCAGATTTTCTCTCATAAAAACTTTCAATATTTCTGGCTCATTTCCGTTTCCCCGGAAAAGGTGATCAATATATTTGCAATACAGAACGACTGTCTCTTTTGACCTTTAATTCACATAAATATGAGAAACGTGCAATATTCATGGTCGCATGGAAAGAAATACTAACATGTAATGCGTTATTTGCTCTCACTCACGGAGCAAATATTGCTGTGCATTTAGACCATTATACAATTTATGACCATTAGCACTCTGTACATTTGAATATTGAGCTGAGTCATGCGTGGCCACATGTTGGACAGACAAATGCTGTTTTCGATTTTTTTCTTCATAATGACAACTTGCATATACGAACGTCGCCAGATCGGTTCTGTCCCGTCATCAATTTAAATAAAGATGGATCCCATGGGGAGGGAATTTGGCTATTCCTATCCGTCACTAGAGGGCGTGCATTCTATCAAGCACGTTTTGCATTAATTGTTAGTAACATTTGTGGTTTGGATAAAACGCGGAAAAATCAAAACTGGCTACCTCGCCTTCTTTTCACCACCAGTTTTGATATGTATTGACAAATATTACCACGGACTTCACACGTGATCTGAGGAAATAGCACAACGTGATTGATTCACACGGACAACAACATCTTTGTCTCATTTGTTCTAGGAGAGATGCTTTCATGGAAATGCTTTGATAAAAATAATAACATTATCTCTAAGAATGCTTTTTTTCCGATCATTCTGAATATGTATTTTTGTATCGTGGGATTTGTCATGAAGATTGATCACATATCCTAATGCAGATGGATAATTTGGTTTTAAGTGAGTTGGTTGACGCATTGAGATTTAAACTGTCCAGTACTGTTAGAGAGTATATGAATACGAGATAGTATCAATATAACACCAGCTCGACCTATCCGCATCATCTACCTTGATCTGCTGTTATTGTCGCTCCTGTTGCTGCCTCTCTGTAATTGACACCATATTCCGGTCTTTCGTTTATTTTACTTTGAGTTATATATAATAATAAATAATAATGTACAACATTTCATATAGCGCCCTATCTAGCTAGAATAAGCCACTCGAAAGCACTTTAAATTGTATAGATATACAATTTTATACAATCAATACAATTATCATATATATTAATCAATACAGGTATGTTAGCATAATGATATTGATAAAATCCTTTATTTAAATATCACAAATTATACAAGTTTCTATAGCAACACGAACTACCTATTTTCAACTGTGTAATGAACCGTATGTCAAGTATTAGTACTTAACACTTCATAAATTGGCAAACATTTTTTAAATAAATTATATTTATTTACGATATATGCATCTACCAGGAAATATAGTTCAGTGCTATTAACCACCTTTCCGTTCAGCTGTTATAAATCCGTCGTCGGTATCTGTACGGTAATGTAAATCAGATCACCAAACAACGGAAGCAATCCTGAATTCTAACCATGATAATAAAATGCTGTCTCCCTTCCATCACTGCACAATCTGATAGAGCAATGGAATTATCGCCAAATAACAACGCGCACGAGAATTCTTTTGGTAGAACTTTAATAACTGCGCTAACAAAGAGAGGTTTCGATGTGGGTGAACTTTTACTAATTAGCTATTTGTCGACCCCCAACCTCATTTGTTATCGGACAGAAGTGAACTGTTTTAGGGACTAGTTGTTAGGTATCTGACCTAACATCCTTCAGATCTGACCCGGTCGTGCTTGTGTGCGTGACAGACCCGCGTCCTTTTTACTGGGACAGACGTCTGAGAAATTAGCAGGATTTGATGAATATTGTAAATGAGATTACAGTACTATATTCTTTATTGCGTAATTTACTCAGTCCACTCCTAATTTACGCCGTATCGAACAAAAAATGTGCACGTGCGTTTCATTGTTATATGGAGTTTGGAATTGGACTTAATCTGGTGAAGAAATTGCTTTCTTTTGTCATTACGAAGATAAAAACTGATGAATGAAAATGAAATACTAGCTTTACCATGTCGTATTTCTACGTTAACTAATCAGTCTCCTAATTCGGAAATCCGACACATTTTTGTTGCCCAATATATCCAAGACCTTAAAGGCGCACGTGTTAATATTCCACTGGTGCTCATACCCATAGACTAAGTAAACCTTTTGTTGTAATTTTTAAGGAAAAAAACCAAAAAAAGTCCTATTGACAAAAACAAGTGTTAACATTAAATAACCATGGATTAAAGTTTCAACATTGAACTGATTTTTTACAAACTTGTCAATCAACGTTTAAACATTAAATCATTGTGTTATGTGGTGTGCTGCTATTATATAAAGATAAAACAAATTCAACAATTAATCTAAGTGATGCAAATATATTGATTGATTTACCAAAAAACAAAATATATAAATATACATTGTTATTGATTAAATAGTGTAAGCTTATTTAAATCATCTTAAGATCAAATATTGTTTTTTTTCCCTTTTTATGTGTTTTTGTAAAGTACATGAAAATATGTAATATAAAATATCAGTATATATATATACGTCCGTTATATTGTTGCGTTGATTGCTTGTACCTTTAAAATAAAATCATTCTCCTGAAGGGCTGTAAGCAGCGAAAGGCCTAGAAAATCTGTCTTTTTGTGATTTTTACATTAATATATATAAAAATAAAGGTTAAAATAATAGATGAAATCTTGATATGTTATGTACATGAGACTTGTCTAAACATTTTGTGATATCATATAGGCAGATTTCGAAAAGTACCGGGCACAATCTATTTGGATGAAAATTTGCAAAAAGTTATACACATGCAAAACGTATTTGCTGTTATCTATTTTATTGTAGAACTACGTGTGTAATTGTTCTAAACATCGTCTAATCCATCACAAACAAAATATTAGACAGGACATTTTGGTTATTTGAAACTTTCCTATCACGTCATAATTTTAGACCAGACAGGAATTCGGTAGACAATCTTAACTGCATTGAACGCATAAAATAAATGAAATACAATAATAATCTTCACACATTTTTGTTGTTTTCAGTCGTATTTTAACCATGTTGGTTTAGAATGACATGTTTTGCGGTTCAACAATATCTATTGAAATGGAATAATAATAATAATACAAAAAGGTAATCTGACATGATTTACGGAACACTAAGAGAAATTGTCAACAAAATACGGGGTGTATCCTCGATTTCTCGATTTGTCTTGTACCAAATGTGAAATACCATGTTGCTTTTGTGTTGTATACTTTGCTTATTTACTGGTACATATATCAACTATAACGTGAGGACACCGAAAATGGAACACTTTTTTTAAAAGAAAAATTTGAATGTTTCCTGCTTAGTTTCTGGGACACCAATGGCTGTGATATTATGAAACAAAAGATTAATTAAGTTTTCATTTAATGTGTTTCTTTGGTATCACCAGCGCAGATGTCTATTTATAGACCTCATTTCGTTGAGAAAGGGTTTAAAGATTTTAGCTTACCGGGTACCCAAAACAGAATTCCTCATCATGTAATTTAATTTAAGAAAATAATTGACAGCATTGAAAATAAAAATGTTCATTTGAAGAAAGTTTTCACATTTTCTGATAAATCAATTATTAATTCAGATATTTGTGTTTTTTTGTAGAAATGTGATAGGATGGATATTGTCGAATCATACCATTACCTGGGAATTTTCTTTATTTCATATTTTGATTTTTTTTAATCGATTTGATTTAATTTTGTTTAATGTCCCATTAACAGCTAAGGTCTTTTAAAGAGATTTTTTCAATCGAGTTCATGAGTAAATTACTTGAGGCAGATAGACAAAACTTGCTCCACTTGCTTAAAACAATATGAAGTTTGATTAAAAAATATATACCACTCACTTGTATTGCACAATACAAAAGCTGCATCATAATTATGAAAAGTGTTCAGTTTTTAGTACTGTTCCATTCTGGGTACCCGTACGTTAAACAAGTCTAAAATGTATCGACATTGAGGAAAACAACTGTATTTGCAATAATTCATTTTAACTCCTAATAAAAAGAAATAAAAAACTTACGTTCTGATGTTAAGACTATTTTTGCAAGACTGAAACAAATGAAAAATCAGAAAATAAAACTGCAGATGTCGCAAATAAGAACATAACGAATGCCAAAGCTCGTTTAATTTTTGTTGAATTTAAAACACATTTAAGGTAACATGTATTTGCACATCGTGGTAACCTTTTTGTTAACTTAAATGTACTTTTGGAATACTGATGACATAGACATCTTTCAGGAAAAAGGTTCTATCCGATTAAATGATGGTGTCAAGATAAATAAAAATGGCGTCAAATGTACTGCTAAAATTACTTCACCAATTTGAGTAAGTATGTTGTGTTTGTGTTGAATACCTTTCGAACTATCAATTGCCTGCATTGATCAACACAAACTGTATTTGCAATTTATTCAGTCTAACTTCTTATAAGTAAAACTTTCGGTATTATATTTTTTTATAACGCAATCATGATCACTGCAGTAATGATAATCAAAGTTTTGTTTTCATGTTCAGCATATTTTTTGCATGACTGAAACTAATGAAATTTCAGAAAATTAAAATTTCAGATGTTGAAAATGATAAAATAACGAATGCCAATACTCGCATAGTTTCTCGTTAATTTAAGACAAAGATAAGGTTGTTTGCACATCGTGGTACCTTCTTGGCACACTTCTATAAAAACCATAAAAACGACAAGACACCTTCTCAGGTAGACTGATGTTTAGTAATGATATGGAAATGTGATGGTTTTCCTTTGAATCAACCTCAGTTCAGAATAACGCGTACTTGTGAATTTATCGATATTTTACAGCACTGCTATATTATACCGGTCAACGGGAAGTGTAAAGTGTGAATATCAAACTTACTCTCACTTTGTATAAGAAAAACAACAAATATACAGTTATTTATTAAGAATGCTGATGATTAGAACACATATTCATTATTCTGTGTCCCTGTATCAATATTCTAAGTATGCTTAAATTGAAAATAATACAGATATCCATTTTTCAAAGTATAAAAAAATACTGAATACACTGGTAAATGTAATAATCAACGAGAAGTACAAATATCCATTTTACTATAGCTCTACATAGAATAATTAATACTTAAAACTATATATCACAGTCAAAGAGGAGTACACATATCCATTTTACTATAGCTCTACATAGAATAATTAATACTTCGTTTAGAACTATATAGCACAGTCAACGAGGAGTACAACTATTATTCTATCTTCCTCTGTATAAACAAACACTGTATAACGAAAACAAAGAAACGCTGCAACGCATACACGCCTTACGACAAGTAATGTTTTTATACAAAAAGAGTTAATGTAATCAAATTATCTAACGGATAAGGAAAATAATTACACCGCAACAAAATCAATAGAATCCATGTAAGACAATTAAAGAATCACATTCAAAATTAGTGAGAGAACATAGGAACTCACCGAAAAATTGTAATCAGAAAATTATAAGTTAATATAAATTAAAAGTATACAGTTCAAATTCTATGAGAGATTGTAACTGAAGATATGATAACTTACAATTACCAATGTTGAATAACACTAACAATAAACAAAAAGAAGCTGTGAAATAAAGAACTGACGCTAGTTCAGTTCGTTTTGGATTGTGTTGACAGTGCAACGCAAGACAATCTGTTAGCTTGACATTGTCCGGTAGGTATTGGATCATGTTGACTGTGCGCCTTTAAAACTAGTTTGACCTTTGAGCGATGCTTGTCCAATTGGGTTCTGGGGTCACATGAACTTTGAGGGAAAATCCCGGGTAACGTAATCACATTGCATCACACAGAAAACACAAACTCTGGAATCTGGTGGCGGACCATCTGTCTACACTCGGGATCGTCTAAAAACGATAAACAGTTTTGTTTGAGGAAAATATATCTAATTTAATTTTTATTTGATATTACAAGAGAGAAATGAAAACAAAACCGATTTTTAAAGTAAAAGCCTGGCATCGGTTCGTTTCGACGCAAAAACGTAATCTAAAAAACTGTGCTGTATACGTTCAAAACAACACAGAACAGTGATTATATACATAAAAGTTGTAATTGTTGTACCTGCCAATCTTTTTTCAATAGAAATTCAAGCTGACGTCGAGATTAAAACACTAATCTGTTTTGATAGATCAATTTTGTTGTACAATTGTTCAATTTACGACGAATCGAAATGATATCACATCTTAACTAGGAACATAAAATCTCTTCAAAGCGAAACGTTTCGCCAAACAATGTATGCCCTGAATGAGCGGTATTACGATACTTGACCAATTAGAAGCATTGCCGCAAGACACATTACGTCGGAGCGTCATTAGGCCCCGCGTCTTGTAGTTACACAGCCCCATAGGACCGGAAATGGGGTTTTAATACAGCCATTGTCACCAGACAGTCCGGGGAATGTTTGATTTATAAGTAAATCCTAATAGCAGTTAAATGTGTGTTCCTCTCTGGATACCAACCAATGAAAGAACGCTGGTTTGTCTGAGGGACATTAGGGAAACAGTAAGTCTTCTCATGTCTTTCTTGGGGACGTTAGGGGAACAGTGTGACTACTCCTCTTTTTGTCAGTACAGGGGACATAAGGGATACGCAATGGTCACCTCCTGTCAGGTTTGTCTGGGCGTTCGACGTTAGGGACACGTAAAGTCGTCTTCATAAATGTCTAGGGGACTTTAACGACACGACGAACTAGTTATCGTTAGGATACCTTCATGCTACGAAAAAGCTGGAGAATGCTTCAAATAATCTGACTCGGTAACGTTAGGGTAACTAAGCTAGTCCCTTTCAATCTATTGCAGAGAAGTTAGGAGTACGTACTAGCTATTTCACCGAAGGTTACGTCCATTTGATGCAAATAAAAAATTGGTTTCATGAACTCTATCAATTATTTTACAGAAACACGAGTTCAGATTTGTTCCTCACATCGAGGTTTCAAATATATACAAATGTTTCAAATATATAATTAATAATACAAAAACATCACAGCGTTAATACATAAGGACAGGGTGGTGTATGTACCCACAAACATCATTGAGCCGGCAACAACACTGCAATCAATGATGTCATTTCATGAACTATTTTATTACATAAGATTAGTACGTAGGGCGTGACTTAATACAGGTGCAGGATGAGTCTCGAATTACATATTCTACAGATAGAACCTGAGAACTCAAAGGAAATAAAACGGGAACTTAGGAAACACCAAAGTAAGAGTAAAGACATTATGAGTCCAAACAGAAATTCGGACGCGAACTAGGTCCTCAGGTAGGACATTACTGACAAACCACCAGAGTTCCACGATTAAGCCATGAAACGATAATTACTGATACCATCTGGTCTACCGTTTTCCATACCTTGTGAGATATTCCAGTGTATGTCGAATGAGAAAAGAATGTTGATTACTGTATTGACTACATTACATATATCGCCTTTACAACACCAAGAAGGATAGGCCAGCAAGCAAAATAAGCATCGTTTGAAATAAAACGTTGAGGGTATCATTCACTGTTTATGTACTTTTAGCATTATCTTTCACCTTGATGGAGGAGCTCCCAGTAAAACAGATGTTCATCTTTACCGAGACTGGATCTACGAGGTACCCCTCGGGAAGCCTCTCGTTTTCCAATTCTCATTATTTTCTCATCAGCAGACAATTAGCGAGGTCCGTGGTTCCTATTCTGTGATGATGGTTTAGCTAATGGCCACTACACCTATCTCAGGCAGTCAGGAAAATCACATGCAACATTATTGGTCAACCACAATTTACTTCTCAAAATTTGATAACAACCAGAAATGTCCACAATGATACCTTATCACATAACTTCAATGTCTTGTGGAGGAGCGTGACACAGTTACATTATAATAGAACTCCTATGCTATGTGAAAGATGTGTTGAGATGAGGAATAAGGATGTGTCCGTGGTGTAGTTCCCATCACATTACTACCGACCACTGACTGTGGAGTCCAGTCAAAGTTTCCGATATCATGTTGTTTTTGGAAGGGTCTCTAGAAATATCACGCCGGTCCGAGAAATGAAAGATACAGAAAATGTAATAAATCGCTTCCCATTGAATATCATATAATGTTCACACCCATGTGAGATTTTTCCACATAATTTCTCTGATGATTCACACTGTATATTTAACAAAAATGTATCTTTTCATGAATTCTTTCCGTCAGCATTCTGACATATAAAGTCAACGAAACTGAGTAACTTCCTGTCCTCGGCCATCCTACCCAGGTGTTTCGATGCAGCTTTGTGTCCCGTCTCTGTTTATGTTTCTTCCAGTTTCAGTTCTGTCTTCCTTTCTTCCTTAAGTTTAGACATATATGTGTCACCTTATTTTTGGACAAGCACCGGTCAATATTACCGCTTTCTCGCTTTCTCTTTTTCTTTTTCAAACACAATGTTCCTTTTCCTCATTCTTCCTCTCTATTACCGACCATTTCTTGTCATCTGATGCTGAGTCTTGAATATCTTTTACTCTAGTCATATGTTCTTAAGTCTCGAATCCCTTTACTGATCACCACCGCTATGATATTTTGTGTCACCTCTTGTTCATGCTCGTGATATAAACACGTCAATACCACTTTGACACTACTCATACCCTACGCGTACAAACAGTACATATACCTCACACAGATATATTGTCCACATCAATTCGTCTTAAAAGCTTCACAAACACTTTAAGGTTTATTTTTATGGTAATATTTTCCTGTTCTTAATCTTCCAGGTGCTTTAACAGCAATCATTGTTTATGACGCAATTACTCTAGTTCAAAGCGTCCTGGTGACAAAGACGGAAATTGAATTTAAAACATAAATGAATTCCTTCTATATTTTGATAATGTTACATGAAAAATCAATCGAGAGTTTACCCATGTGTTTTTAATTGTAGCCCTCATTGATTAGGCGACACTTTTGAAGTCTGTATTTATAACGATAGCCCTACCGCTGTTTACATCACAAGTTGTATCGGGGGAATGTTTCATGTTCACCCTTGTAATTCCTACTAAAACATCAGGCTTCCTGTCAGTGTAAAACATTCACGCAAATGATGTAACTTTCCAGTTTTCCATCACGACAAGTATTGTTCGGATTGACGCCAGTGGACATTATGTTTTCCGCCTGGTTCAAACAAGTCTTATTTCGATCAATGAAACGAACTTTTTTCACAAAGGCTTAAACCGGAAGGAAGTAGCGACTGGATCTCAGTCCCGTAAGAGCTTCAATAGGTCCGCTTACAAGCAAAAATACCTTTGAAATAATTTTAATGTGAGTAGCTGATTTGACAAATCGATTTTAAGTTGTTTTCTAACAAATCGTGCGTAGTGGCAATAAAAACGATGAGATCCAAGATGGAAGAGTAATCTCCCTTGAACGTTAGTAATACCGTGAGCAGTTGAGCATTCTGTATCCTCAGGGATGAGTTATAGTGTAGGTAAGCTTTATCTAGTATTCTGTATCCTCAGGGATGAGTTATAGTGTAGGTAAGCTTTATCTAGTATTATGGTTAAATTCATTCTTATTAACATATATCATGGTTGACGATGTCCGATGTAAGAAACAATGCAGCTGCTACGGCGTGTTACTACAGAAATGACCGACGGTCAATATATCGTTATACGTGTACTTCAAATCACCAGAAAGTATACGACATTATATTTAGTGTTACATGACCAACAACAAATATTGTTGATACGCCTAGATTTACATTTGTGTGCGGAGCTCAATAAAAACTAGAATTCCGTCGATGCTGACCTAAATTGATTTGACCCCGCTGTGTCTAATCATGACATTTAATAGTTTTTCTTTTCTTTAAAAAGAAGCCCCAAAAGCATTAAAATATTTTAGACAGATACCAAATAAAACTCCAACTCATACATAATGTGTCCTCAAAGTATTACAGTCTCTGGAAAAATGTAATGTGACCTTGATCAAGTCGTGACAATGGGGGTTTTTGAGTTTGGAAATATTTTATATGTACATATGACCTTATTTATGGTAAATGTTAAAACAGGATAAAATAAGTTAAGCTTTTAACAGGCGTTTTACAAACGCCATTGAAAATCGATATACAACGTGTTTCGTAGGTAGGGTTATCGATACTAGTATATTTATAATAGAAATTGGTTAATTTCTTTGGTAACACAACAGACCTCTAGGTGCATAACTTATTATCACGTTATCGCCTTCAAAGGGGCTATTAAGTGGTCGAGCATCCTTCTTCTCATACGCTGGAGCGTCCTCACCCTGACGTCATTCCCTAGGGAGGGATATATGCTTGGTCCTGATGTACGGACGATGGAATCACTGTCTCATATCACCATGGCAACCGCTTCTTGTAATCACCCTTGCATTTATATTTTCGAAAGTAGACATTCTTGTCTTGACAAGCTTACACTCATGTTCCCATGGTCAAACGCTTCACTGACCATACACCGACTAGTGTAGAAGAGAAGTCCTCATATTTCAATACCTCCCTGGCCATGGCTGTTCGTGTTGACAATGGTGTAATTACGCCGAAATGAATTGTCTTGTAGCATACGCGGATAAGTTCGAAAGGGTGAGTTCGATAACGACATTATATCTCCCGTGAGGCCTTTTCACGACAGGCGAGTTCGATTCAGACATCGTCCTAAGATGAAGCAGTAAGCCTATCTAGACAAAAACGAAAGAATTAACGATCATCATGAGATTCAGAGAGCCGTGCTAAAGCCTCTTTCTCAATTTGGCGCCGTCTTTTATCCAATAAAAGGGCAGGGTCTGGGACCAGGCTGGGTCCCTTGTAATTAATTTAACCGCTAATAAAGATGCTGATGACAAATAGGTGATTAAGAGGGAGATCTCCAACACGTGCGCTAGTGTCCATTCACGTCATCGCGCGCGACGAAATGATCTTTTTGATTTAATTCCCTTAATATTGACCTCGCGCAGGTATCCGTTTATTGGGCGGCCAACCGGTCTTGTCATAGCCATTGTTTGTTTGAAATGGTTTATGGCGACACTGGGAGATTACAAATGTCCAAAATCTGCCAATCACACGATTTTCACGAAATAGGAGCCGTTTTAAGAGGATTTACGATTGAGTTCTGACCGTCTGTTCCCAGACAATAGCCTTATTGTAGTACATATCAATAACAATTAGCAAGGTGCCCGTGATGAAACCAGTCATCGGTCAGTGTCAATGACCAATGGTCAAATTTGCAGCTGCGGCAACTATCACCTAAACACTATGGTCGTAACTTCAATGTCAATTAAGAAAAAGTATTAGATGCTATGAAATGTTACATCTATGAACCTATTGTTAAATTTTCACTTTAGATTGCACGAGATTAATGTAGCATTTTGACATTAAAGAAAATAGCATATGTACAATTATACCATGTGTCAATATATCAATCACAACCCCCCTTCTGCGTCGAAAACAATCCAGAAACTGATATAAGAAAATAATAAACTTTATATATTGAGGATAAAATACATGTTTAGCTAAAAAAAGGTAATCTTAGGTAAAAGATACATATTACTTATTTACACAAACATTATTTGTAAGATTAGATCACCGTTATCTTCATTAAAAATATCATGGAATGCATAAAGTTTCATGCAAAAATGTCTTGTCAGTTTAATGGCATTTGCATGATATACATACATGCTAGTGTCACATTTTTTTAATATCATGAAACTGAATCTTAGAAGTAAATATAGGATGTGCTTCATCAAGATCCACGACATTTGCTACGCATCATACTTGACTCATATGTTTCAGGCCTTGGGGTTATGATAGTTAAAGAATGTACATTGTTCTGTACAATCGAGCATGTGTTCCGAGGCCCCAGTAACCTCATTATACGCTAATTGGTACGTTTATAAGGAAACAATGATATCGTGAACTCTTTGTGAACCATATTTCTATTCTCCCCGGACAGGAACCCAATATATGTCAAAAAACAACAAGAGGATACCAAATTGTTAACAAAACCATAATTAAAACTCAAAATCGATAAAAAGGGGCAAAATATTATATAGGACTTACAGCATTTTCTTGTTATTATTAAAAAGAATCAGAAGTATTTTAGAAATATAATACTGTTATTTAACCAGAACCGATGATAACAATGTTGGAGAAATTGTTTGCGTGATTTACCATTTTCATTTTGGTTTGCAGGACACAGTTGATAGGAGGGACACATGTGTCTGATAATATCTACATTCTTACGACCGTGAATGCGCAGAATGGTTAAGCTATAATTATTGTTTTGAAATATCCAAATATATGTTTTGGTAAGAAAGGAAACCTATTTCTGTCAACTTAAAGGAAGTTGTCGCTCGTGCCTTTTAGTTGAAATGCAGCCTACATTTTCTTGCGTTGTTTTAGGTTGCCAATATCCAAACATAACATGTGATAGCAGGCAATCAGGTGTTTATCTAAAAAAGCAATACTGTCAACAGTAAAATAGAAAACAAATATACTAGTACAACATCACAACACGTACGGACAAAACCAGACCTCAAAGCTACAGGAGTCACGGGACACCAAAACCAAAGCAAAGACAACAAAAACTGAGGAGAAACCAAAACAAGATTCAGCACAACATCATGAACCGATGAGTCGCAAAGCAAAGGAAAAGCATCACGAACACTCAAAACATAAAAAGACGGCGAATCGACTTGTTTCGGAAAGGTAAGCATTTCGTTCAGCACCGGATGCATCCTTCATTACGTGCACCATCAAATCCGGGACATTAAAAGTAATATTTGAACATTATTTTAAAAAATAACATTCTATAAAGCCACATGAATTGTTTCAGAATGGTATCAGAGGGTGTGCGCCTTTGCTTTTTTCGAACACAGCTTGTAGGAAGTATTTATTTCCTTGTTCGATAGGGAAAATGCGTTTTATATCATGCTCATGAGTGTGCAGTTTAGCTTCTTGGCATTTCCCTGATTCTCACTTAGATGACGTGGCATTTTTAAATTTGACCTAGATTTACATGGCAGTAGTAACTATTAACTCAGGAACACATCATTTGAATGTTTCCTTAGGTCACAATTTGCCATGGTTTCGTCGTATTTGTTTACACGTCAGTACTCCCCCCCCACCCCACACACTACTATTCACACAGACTTTATTCAATCCTGTCACTGTAAGCTATCTTTGTTATATCGTACTATCAAACCTGCACAAAGGATCACCTCTATTTAAACATCACATGTGAGGAGAAACCATCAGTGTTAAGAGACTGTCCGAGATGGTCTCTTAATACACAGGTTTGACTGTATAATAATAAAATTATATCCTCACCTATCATGTTTATCTGACATAGAATATGACATTTGACATAAAATGTACAATAACAAATAACTGCTAAATTTAAACATATTGTTTAGACATATATTCGTGTTAACACTTTCCAAACTGTAAATAAAAAAGTCTGTACAGTTACATATTACAACTAATTCCACATTCCCATATGACCATGGGTCGGTTTACGTTAAAACGCAACACGTGATGACCATATGTCGGGGCGAAACACGAATCTACCTCCGCCTCTGATCATAATATAAAACAAAAAACAATGCCCATTGTTATACAGAAAACATAATTATTTCATATAACGTGTAATCCAACCCCCAGGATGAAACTACAGTTCCCCATAGAGCGTTGTGATACATGTAACGTACAGGAAGCAAGTGTGAAATAGTGTGACCACAACAGGCGCGGAAACTAAATAAATGGATTATAACTAAAAACGACGAAAACATTTCAATAATTAAAATTTATTTTGATAACACCAACATTTTGAAAATGATATGCTCGTCAATGTACAAGTGAAGAATGGAAAACAATGGTTTCCTTTAGCCAGAAATATCAGTGATATTTTGTCGTCTTCCTGAGTTTAGCTTTTTGCATTTTGGTAGAAACTAAAAGATCATTCTGACGTTTCCAGAACAATGACAATATAAATGCAAGTTCTGGAATACATTGATTTTGCCATACTTTTACAAATTCATGTAACGAATTATCATATTGGTCTTGGTTTGTTTTACACTTTACACAATAAATTCTTTTTAATGATATGTTTAATTTATATTTTATCATTTTAGGCTTTTTGCTATTGTTTGTACTCCACCTGGGTTGCTGGAGTTGTGTGGGCAGGAGAAAAACCTCTTTCTCTGAATATCCATGCGTACCACGTGCGGTACCAGTGTGGTACATGTTGTACTTAAATGTCGAAGAGGTCGTTCATTTAAACCTTGGTTGTTGACACCATGGTACACTTTGTCTTTAATTGCTGAAGAGTTCCTATATTTTAAAATTGCTTGTGCTGCATATTTTCCTTAATTGCTGAAAAGGTAGTATATTTTGTATCTTGCTTGTTGACGCTGTGGTACATATTGCCCTTGTATATTAATAACATAGATTTTGTCATGAATTGCTAAAGAGTTCGCGTATTTTACCTTGTTTATTGACGCTGTGGTACATTTTGCCCTTGTATATTAATAACATACATTTTGTCATGAATTGCTGAAGAGTTCGCGTATTTTAACCTTGTGTTTGACCCTGTTGTTCATTTTGTCTTTTATTGCTGAATAGGTCGTTTATCTTTTGTCTTGCACGTTCAGGCTGTTGTATATTTTGCCATTGTATATTGACGCTTATATTCTTGTGTGTTGACATCGAGGCACATTTAGTCCTGGTTTGTTGACGCTGTGGTATAATTTGTCTTCGTGTGTCGACGCTGATGTATATGTTTGTTCCTTATTTATTTAAACATTACGACGAATCAGGTTTAACAACAGGAAAAAGAAGATTTCAAAACAGAAGGATAGACTTCATACCCCTAATCGTGGCAACGACACGTGTTCCACCTGTATAAAAAGTATACCACGTACTGGTGACGCAGACATCTGTAATCTCGATAATTAAATATTCATATCCAAATAACATCACACTTGCTGCAGATACTTTATTATGTTGAATTGTCGAGTGGAAATGACTTATTGGAATCAGAAAAACTGTAGAAAATGTAATAACAATATCAACAATATCTGGTTGGTAATTTAAAATCCTACAGAAAATTGAAATCAAGATAGTACGTATCGTTGGAATTATGTAGGAAGGTTTATCGTTCTGAAGAAATATGAGAATTAACATGTAACAAAAGCACGTGTTAACATAACAATTCTCACATTTGATTAGAAAATTATCAGGGGAAGCAATAATATCTGTTTCTTTTTCTTGCCAGATCCATGCGAGATTGATATAGCATTGTATCAGTAGCGAGTCGTAAAGCTGGCATTACACGGGGAACTATCACCCCTCAGGAAAAACATGGTCGCACGAATTTATATGTCATCCGAGGTCAATATTCAATATAATTATCACTGGTGTCAAAGTAGTACGACGGTTAATACACACGTGTGCCGTCGCGCAGAACCGGAAGTTTACAGATGCACACAGGAAAACTGGTAAAAATTAAGGAAAACAAGGAACTTATTCATTAGGAATTGAAACGAAACGCAAATCAGCAATATCATTTTTGCTCAAAAGAGGAAAAGATACCAAACAAACCCATTGTGTGATTTTTTTTAACTCAGTGGAGAGCTTTTAAAATTGCATATTTAATTATATTATCGTTTATATTTTAGTTTCAACTGGACAAGCAGAGGCAATATTTTGAATTAGGTAAGTAAGGTGCAAGATGAATTGTTTTCCTCTTTCTTGTATCCCTTCATACGTTTCGGGACACTCCTGACGTGTATTTACTATTCTTTCTTCCTTTAGGACCAATGATGAGTTCTAAACGCACAAAGCGATCACGTGGTGCAGTAAACGTTCACTGTGTTCTGCTTTCTGAATCCTCTTTTCAATCATTTAAATACATACTTCCTTAATTAGTATTTCTAGTCTATTAAATGCTTTACTAATGCTTAGTTAATTTGTTTAATTAATTAATTAGTCCTTGTGTATTTATTAATTAGTTACGATTGTATTTTATCACGTTTCTGTATTCAAGCTCTTCTTAAGGTCTTAACTACAGTTCTCTGATATACAAAATGAAGCAATACATAGGAATGAAAAAGAAGCCAATCAGTAGTGTGTCAGAGACAGAAAGAAGAACATACTACATGGGACGTGAAAGCTGATTATTTATCCGTGTATATATATGTACTTCTGATACATTCAAACGTCCAGTTTACTATATCATATAATATACTACCCTACTGAAACCAACCCGCGTTCTAATGGCACAAGATTCGAACCATAATGTAGACTACTAGTAGTACCATTGTTCAAACATTGGGGCATATACAATATACCACGGACGTAGATAGTAATTCCGTGAATATACATATATATACATTGTATGTTTGTTCCCGTCACAGATAATTATGTGTTTGTTTTTGGTGACATTTTTATGGCTGTTATCACTGATATCGTACGTTACACATTACAGTCCGTGAGAAGCTACCCCGTGGAGTGCAATCTTACAACATCAAAGCTAGTGATGGCAATAAGAGCGGGATAACGCCAGCACGGGGAGACCCGCTAATGTAAATTGAAATTTCATCGTGCGCTTTTCGTGCCATTTTACGACCATTTTAGTACATCTTTAGTACCACCCCAATCGCTTGGAAACGCACGCAAAACAAGGACGTATCTCGCCCAAACCGACATTGTACGGGTTTACCTGTTATACGGCCAAATTAAAACTAAAAACCTGTTGCGAATCTCTTATACAGTGCACGTGACACTAAATCATACGACTTCCCAGAGATTACCATACTTCCGAAAAGGTCAAGGTCCTTCCAGATATAAGGCAGTATAGTTTCCTTGGTAATGACGGTACTCTCGCAAAGATCAAGGTCTGATGATACATGTGAAGCAATATGCTGGGGTTTAGATCGTTATTCCAACGGCAAATACTTTTATTAAACAAGTAGTAAATGACGAGACTCAAACCAAGTCTATTAATCAACTTTTAAATTAAAACCCTTATTGCGAGTTAACTTTTATTAAGAAAAACGAATTACACCATAATTTTACTACAAATTGCCTCAGAAATGCTTGTAGTCAAATATTACAAAAACATGGTCAAAAAGTAAAAATCACTACCAATTTAAAATAACCTCAACTATGATCGTTTTTAGCAATTTGTTAAGATAAACGATTGAAATATAATACCATTCAAAACATTAAGGAGTTCAATATTCAATATATATCAAGAATGATAAGGCATAACGATTGACATCGAATATATACCCGGTGATCAATCATGTAATGATTGACCTCTATTAAGAGTAACTGATACTCGACATCACGTGACACACATCATGCAGTATCTTTAGCCAGCATAACATCTTTATTGCTCGTGTTTAATTTGATATCAATTTTCGCTCATTACTGTCAGGTATATGCTATATAAAAGCTCCTATGGTGGGTATAATTCAGTATATACCTTAATCGGTTATTACGCGATAGACAATTGCTTAGAAACATGTTAAATACATTTTAAGAGTGGTCCTTTATTATCAAATAGCAAACGTCAATATATATATTGGCAGGATATAGCTAACATGACGATTGCTAACATAAGTATATACTTAGTACATGTATATCCTGTATCGAGGAAGTGAGAGATATGTGAGGTAACACCGTCTCCTGTTCATTATTTGATCGTTTTCACCTT
Source organism: Chlamys rubida (assembly GCA_032359455.1). NCBI lineage: Eukaryota > Metazoa > Mollusca > Bivalvia > Pectinida > Pectinidae > Chlamys > Chlamys rubida. The sequence goes on from JAUMHH010120747.1 coordinate 19,435, forward strand.
TTGACATCGTTCATGACATATTCAAGATTGACATGTTCAGCAGGAGTATCTGATATTCTGCAATGTTTATAGTTCAAGGGTAGAGGGGTCTTATGTCGTACTAACAATGTGTTCGTAAGTTGTTTGTTTCACAGGAACGTTTTTTCATTTTTGGGGAAAGCCCGACAAAAATCATTTATAGTTGTACAATTAAAACTACGACAATACAGACATATATTGCATTGTCCATATTCCAACACTGATATCAATAACTTCCTCACTGTACATAATTTGCACTTTGTTGTAATGATGAGCCGCTAGCGTTTGGCTTAGTTATCGTATGAATATGCAGCATGTTCATCTTTAATGATATACCCCTTACAGGGATATTACAAAAGTGTTTAGTCCAAACTTGTAAAGCTTACGCATAGCTACAACATTCGTTGTGGCTATGATTTCTTCAGTAAAGCATTATAAAACTGATGATCTCGGAGGCTGTCAGATGTGTGGCCGAATCTCTAATTGATGCACCTGTATGTTCTAATGCTTCATTGGCCATTCTCATGATGTTGTTCCTAACAGGTAGCAGTGAAGATTCCAGTAACAGATTTGCGCATGTCATTGGCTTATTACTTTACAACATATTTACCAAAATAAGCCATTTCATCTGAGCAGAATCATGCTGAGTATTATTGAAGACGTCACAAATACCCTCAACAGCCCTCACAAGGTTTTGTTCAATGGTCTAGTCATACTATACATCACTCAGAAATAACATTCTGAGTGGTGTATAGTCTTAGTAAGGTTCACTTTTTCAGATCCAAACCTACTTTACTGTCTTCATATTTCACCCCTAGTAAAATAGTGCATGTTTTCGCAATCATTTTTTATTTTTCCATAAAACATTTTCCTCAAATTTGATTTTGTTTGATTGTTTCACAGGGGCATCTAGATTCTCAATAGTTCTTAATAAAAAAAACCTTCAGGTATTCAGGTATGTTGATGTCATGCATATACACGTCCCATAACCAATATTATCTGTAGTATACACACCATTGTGTGACACCTTTTGCTATTTATTTGATGCCCTTGT
>JAUMHH010120858.1:0-21087 GCA_032359455.1 Chlamys rubida
GGGTACTTCTATACCCATCATAGTTGGACTATCTGTAACCCTTTCTGCTTCTACCACCATGGTGTACAAATGTTAAAATTCACTCACAAATAAATCCTGATAATTTTTATGAGTTTGGCAAATAGGAGTTGACATATTATGTACGTGTAGTAATTGTTTTTAACACACTGAATGATAGGAATATAATTACAATTGAAATGTTGGTGATAGAGAATGCACCTCTGTATCACTCAAGTCTCTTAGAATAGGATAGAGTTTAATACACTTTTGTTTCATGCAAATAGCAAAACAACTCTTTTACTGATTCATCTTTTGACATATTGATGGCTTGTACTACAAATCACCTAGCTATTTCTAAGGTAAGGATGATAAGGCATACATTTTTCATTGAACAGTATCTATTAACTAGTGTACACTGGTATGTAGGATATGCTGTTTACTGTTGAGTCGGACTCGCATCGAAATTTGTTCAGATTTTGATGAAACATTCTTAGAAACCACAACATATACAAAGTTTAAATTGAATGTTGAGTATACTTGAATGCTCTGATTGGCCATTCTTTACAAATCTTGTGGACTGGCTACCAGCCCCTTAGTTTTTATGAAGAATTTCCCAGCTGCATTTTACAAAAAATACTACTAGCTTATCTCCCCCTAGTTTAGAACTTAGAATCAGACCCAAGTGATCAAAATTATAACAGTTTTTTTTTTTTTACTAATTCAATAACCTAGAGACGGGGACCAGTCTACAAATCTTGACTCATCTTTTCTTGTTTTGAAACAAATTGCGATGACAAGCATACCTTTTCCAAGTGCTGGTTAAGTTTTCACCTGGTAGGATATGTTGACCTGCTGTTCATATTGACCCATTTAAAATTGGAACAGAAAAGTATACTTCGAACAGGGATTTTCCAACCTACGCTTGGAAATTATGTTATAATATTTGTTCTAAATATACTCCATATTTAAACTTCCTCCAAACTTGTTGTTAAAATGATCAACATTAAGCTTTTATTTGATATACGGGTAAAATACTAGATACCAGCAATCTATGTTGTCCTTGAGGTAACGTGATGATTCACACAACAAAACACCGGACTTTAACTTTTGACAACTTAATCTCAGATCCTTGTTCCTGGTTTTATTTAATGTACACATGAAACAAAGAAATGTACCAGGTATTTTATTTTCCTTAAATTTACTATCTTTTTTAACAGTGACTAAGAGTTTATGACCGTCCAATGTAATGATTTGTTGGATTTAGTTCAAATAAGCCCTACATTAGGATACGGCATTTCAGTGTCACAACCTGCCGCTTCCTGATCTGAAGGATCAAATTAGGGAAGTTTTTCAGTATTGGTTGACATTGAACTCGTGTGCTAATCTTTAACTGATAGTCGACATCTAGGTTAAACATTATCAGGGTCATCGACAGCCAATATTTTGAGCAGTTTTCAGTTATCGGTCACTCTCGTCGTCCAGTTTAACAGTGGTTCAGTTATCGGTCACTCTCGTCCAGTTTAGCACTAATGTTCCTTATCGGTCACTCTCGTCCAGTTTACCAGTTTATTCAATTATTGGTCACTTGTCCAGTCTAACAGTTGTTGTTCAGTTATTGGTCAATCTTGTCCAGTACAGCAGTTTATTGAGTTATTGGTCACTCTCATTGAGTTATGTCCAGTCATTGATGGCCTTGACATTGATGACTTCCTACAAGCTGTATGAGATGGCCTTTAGGAACATCTGCCCGGAGGAAGTATACATCTATGTATAACTGCTGACCAAGGGTCATGCAAGGTGCATATAGAAGTCAGTGTTTATAGATGGGAGGTCATCAACAGTGACTATGTGTATAGTACAGGAGTTAGTATCCGAGACCATCTGTCTTGAAGTCAACTGTATACCACTAGTTTCCTTCCTTTGAAAAGTATACTGTGAGATACATTCTCAGAGGTATTAGATTTGTAGTTTCAGAAACGAGCTGTTATGTAATACGGTTCTAAGTATAATTGAGGTAATCATATTACATGTATACATTAAACTGACTCGTAGAGTTGTAAGATAATTTGTTTACACCGATGACACTGGTATGGTGGTTGACAGTACACATTAAACTGATTCGTAGAGTTGTGAGATATATTTACACTGATGTCACTGGTATGGTGGTTGACAGTACACATTAAACTGATTCGTAGAGTTGTGAGATATATTTACACCGATGTCACTGGTATGGTGGTTGACAGTATTCCATCTTGTTCTGTCCCAATTCACTGTCATCGATCACTCTTGTGACTTTTAATCATTTTCTATTACAGATTTGGATCAACTTTATACAAAGATCAAGTAATTAATAAAGAAAAAAGGGATCCAACACTCCTTATGTAGAAAATGTGATAGAACAGTTCTCGGTCAAGAAGAAGAATACCTTGAATGAGTTTGTACAAAGTAACTGGTGAATTTGTCAAAAAGTTACTAGTCTCCATAGGAGCAAGGCATTCATGTCTAACATATACTTTCTATTTATTTATTTTCAACATAGAGTTACTAACTGTATGTACACATAGACATGCATAAATGGAAAAATGTAAACCAGAAGTTGATATCCTCAGGAGGAATATAACTGCCAAGCAGTATATATAGTTTCATTTTCATCCCACCCCCCCATCCCAATCCAATCCTGCATGGATATTTGAAAGAAATAAAGTGATTGCTACTCAGCACAATTTTTTCCTGCAAACAAAATTTCTACATGATTAACGATGAGAACAATGGAAACAAAACAATTGTTTTCATCAAACATTTTGATATTTATGGAGGCGACCAATGATGGATTGTTTCTAGAACAATGAACCTATATACATCACACACAGCCTGTGTGTTCATGTGAGATAGTGGTAGATATAAATTATAGATGCTGTCTCTGGAGTACTCTGTATCAAGGTCTGGTATATCGGGTATTCTGTATCAAGGCCTATCTCGGGAGATTACATGTTTACCTGTACCTATCAACATAATCATGTTTACCCCAGAGTCTGTGGGTTGTTTATCCATTACCTAGCGTTATTGATATCGTCATCTCCGACCCAGAAATGTAAAGGACACAGCGAGGGATGGGGGAAATGAGGCAGTGGTACTGACTGCAGGGGGCTGTTGATGTGAAAATAATGGGTGTTTTTTTGGCAAGCGTTGAGTTGTGAGTTAGGGAAATCTGAAAAAGTGAACCTCCTTAAAATAGGCCGTTGTTTTATCAGGAAGGTCAGTTGAGCTACCATAGATTATATTATTGATAGTACACAACGGTCCTAATTGTATTTAGAGGTCAGTGATATGTATGTACTCTATTCTGACACTTTCTACATGTCAGCTTAACAGGTATCATACAAACATACAAAGAAAAATAGAAAAAAACAATACAAAAAGTTCTTTTGATTGACGCTGATTATTGAAGAAATGGGGATGAGCTTATTACCGGGCACCCACCCTATGCGCTAAAAACATTAGAAAAAGTGGGGATGGGCTTATTACCGGGCACCCACCCTATGTGCTAAAAACATTAGAAAAAGTGGGGATGGGCTTATTACCGGGCACCCACCCTATGTGCTAAAAACATTAGGAAAAGTGGGGATGGGCTTATTGCCGGGCGTGGGCTTATCACTGTTGTATTGAAAATCGGAGTATATCAGAATACTAGGCTTTTATATGGATGCATATTACTCCAATAAGTTGATTCTATTGTTTCTTAAGTAACATAATAAAGATTTTAGTAAAAAAAACAACAACAGTACCAGGTAGTTGATTGACACTTTTGATCAAGAATACAATTAAATGTGTATGGAGTATTTAAGAGATGGAAATACATGACTTTTGCAGAACACAATAGAAGTACAATTATGTAATATTCTTATTCATCATGAAAAAGTTGTTAGATTGCAAGTCAATGGCGTGGACTGGGAAACCATGTAAACCTGGCCTGCTGCACATCAGATAGTTCCTATCTGTAAACATGGCCTGCTGCACATCAGAAAGTTCCTCCCTGTAAACATGGCCTGCTGCACATTAGATATATATATATATAGTTCCTCCAATTTAAATATCCTATATATATATTAATGAGTAAACTGGAGTTGAAAAAATCACATTCAGGATGGAATAGATAATATGATCATAACCTCATTAAAGATAATGAGTAATTAAACTATGATCATGTAGATTAAGCTGTTTGTGTAGAACTGAAACAGATAATAAAGGATGTCGGAATACACAGGTCTTATTTAGGAGTTTTCATTAGATTTAACATTATTTAGCAAATATGTTGGAATAGACAGGGTATCAAAATCCACAGGGGTCAGATTAGACAGGTTTTACTGCAAAAATCAAAATTCTCTAAAAAAAAATAAGTCGATATCATATGAAAACATGAAATTGGTCTACTGTTGTCTTATCATTTCTTCAGCAGTCTTTGTTTTAAAATTGATATTTCTATTGTATTTGTTTGTGATCATGCCAAAGACCATAGTGTTGGTCATTCAAAGTGTATACAAATAATCAGTGTGCTTGAATAATTAATTGGCATTACAGGTATGAATAATTAACCAGCTTTATGCTTATTTATGCAAATGAGTTTTTGTAAGACCTATTAATAGATATCCCAATGCTACGTTTCAATATTGAACCTATTGGTCTAGAATGTTCTAGACCACAGACCTGTAGTGAGTTTCAGAGTACTACACTCATTGGACAAAATATCATAAAATGCTTACTGCACATTTCTCATGCAACTTCTGTGCTGATATTGAAACCGGTGCAGTAAACCTTCTAGAAAAATTTGTAGATGATGCCGGATCTACACAGCTTGTGCAATTGAATAGGAAAATATAGCCAGTGTGTATCAGAATTTGTCCTTCAGCTACATAGTCCACTGAAAATGTATCAAAGTACAATGGGGGAAGGGAGATAACCCTGATATATAATTGCTGAGAAAGTGAAAAAACTTGATAAGAGGTGTTGATAGGGGATTGAACCTTGTCATTACAATGATAGGAGAGTGTACACGTACTTACTGAGTAATGGTAGGAAACAAACACCTGTTGACGAGTTGTGACAAACCATACCTGTGTCAAACAACTTCTGCTAACTAAATAAAACATGTTGGGAAAGCACATACAACACTTTGGGGAAGTCAATGAACATTTTATTGCCATGGAATTGTCCCCAGCTGTGACATGTCTGTATATAGAACTTTTATTGATTATAAAACTACTTACACAACCCATCGAGATGAAATTTATAAAACTCAAAAAAAAACATTAAGAAATTAATTTGTGGTTGAGATGTTTTTGAGACCTTCCATGAAACTATGTTTTGAACAGACATAATTAGATTTTTGTCTCATGTTTAATTTACCTGATGGTTTGTGATGTGTTTTTCTCATACCTTGTACATCACATTACAGTCTTCTTGAAGTCAAAGTGTGCCACAGGAATTATTGTTCCTGACCATGTCATTGCTAATGCTGCTTCTTCTTTCAAAAAGTCTGTATGCCTTTATTGAGTCGGTGGCAGTAAGGGAAAAAGCTACCTTACGTAGTTCTATGATGAATTCCTCATCTCATACCAACTATCACCGAAGATAGTGTGTATAGAATAACAGCATTTCAAACTTGTTCTTATTACATATAATTTCTGTGACAGAAGATTAAGTGAGTTTTAAAAAAGTGAGGTTGGAATGAAAAAAAATACTAACTCTTTGTTTCAATTACACAATTTCAAAAATTCAGACAGGAAATTCACATGTGAAGCCAATTTACTTGCTTTGCCTTTTTGGTGAATTTGTGATATCATCCCGTGTCTTATTAATTGCATTTGGGGATATTACCCGTATTATACATAACAAGTACATCAAACAGAGTAACTTATGTGATGGTGTTGTTGCATTCCATTCACATGTAATTGAAGGCTGTACAAGACAGTGTAAGGGAGGTAATTATTGTTTGTAACATGTTTCATCATTAGGTGCTTTACCCTGAAAGTTCAGATTATATGTTTTGTTTATTTCAGAACAATCCACTTCCCTAAATCAATAATAAAAAAAACTTCTGATTACAACCTAGTAAAACTTGTCTTTTCCCTCCTTTGAGTATTCCAACATCTTTTAATTTTTTGATGTTTTAATGAAAACAAGAGGCCTGTGATATCTCGTCTAACCTGACTGAAGTTGTTTCAGAGTGCTCTATTACGCAGGTTAATCTGACCAACGGTATCCCAGAATGTCAGATTAAATAGGTACAGCTCATTTACTCGTAGTGTACTGAATAATTTCCAATTTCTTCTTTTTCGTTTTTTTTACAGGAAATCGCAGAACCAGGTATAGCCGCGGGAACCGTAACTTCTGACCTGATCGTTTTAGTTTTATGGTCCAATAGCAAAATTAAAAAAAAAATAACATTAGTAGGCCTAGAAATTAGTTCCTGCTCCAAAATCAAATTAATATCTATTGTCAAATCATTGAAGTGCTATTTATTTAGTATTGTACGAAGAGCTACATCTTCAGGTATGTGTAGGAATACATATAGGGACAGTGCTTTGTATAAGTTGTATAACTTGTGCCCAATCCTGTAGCTTTAAAAACAGTATTAAAATATGTTCAGATCGAAACACATTTCTCTCGATATATACATTTTGTATGTCCTTGTGATGACTATGTGACCTGTTATTGGCAAGTTACTAATATGTAAAGTACACAATACGTTTAGCATGTAACATGTAACTAGAAGTATTTTCTGAAGTTTTCTTTGTTGCAAAATAAGTTTCACTCGATCATCTTACAGTTGTGGTACCAGGCACCTCAGTACAGACCCCAGGATAATGTGTATTGTGGACTTGTAATAGGTTGTGTTTTTAGCTCTCTTCATTTGAGTCATGTTCATTATAAACACAGGTGTATTTGATAAAGGGTTATCAGTTTCCTCCTGAAACTCTTGTATGGTTTATGGCTGTAATGTATTAACAAATCATACAGTCTATTCCAAACACAGGAGGATTCTGACACAGACAACACATCATACAGTCTATTCCAAACACAGGAGGATTCTGACACAGACAACAAATCATAGTCTATTCCAAACACAGGAGGATTCTGACACAGACAACACATAGATGTTAGGATCAACTAAATCACAATAGGTGGATTCCGAGACTGATGTCTAGAGTCGCTTCCTGGGATGGCAAACTATTTTGACCCACATTCAAATTTGCTGGAGTCAAATGGGTCAAAATCTTCCTCTCAGAAACAATAACTTCTCGAGTCACGATACTTGACCAGTGGCTAGTGAAGGTCTATCATGATTTAAAATGCACACTTCTATCTGGGCCATCAAGAGTAAGCTGGAAAAACTTGTTTCATAAATGTTGTAAAATAAATTTTATATCAATTTGTTACAGTGATTCACTTTCAGGTCACATAAGTGTTGAAAAACAGGTCACATAAGTGTTGAAAAACAGGTCACATAAGTGTTGAAAAATAAAAACTCTTTCTAAAGTATTTCAGCATTTCGTATATTTTTTTTCATAACACTTCTTTCCTATTGATTGGAAGTCAAATCTGTGATGAAATAGCAATTTATTTTACTTGTGATGTTAAACCTGTTCTATTTACATCGATACTAATAGAAAAGTTTGATTGAAAATTACATTGTCACCAATTATTTTCTCAAACAAGCTGTTTAAAGTGATGCAGACCTATGTGATGGCTTACATGCCGAATATTGAATTCTATGTTTGACGACATCTTGTTTATGAGTTGGTTTATTGGAATAAACACGTGGTTTTTAACTTTTTTTATACATATTCTTTTTTTGAAACCCATTTTAGTACATTAATGGTCACTTCCAAGAATTCAATGGATTGAAAATTGCATTATCAGTACAATTTTAATGAGAAATCCTGTGAAATTTGCTTATTAATATTTTATTCTGCATATTTTTTTAACAGTACTTTTGTTCATTTTAAGATTTGATTTTACCTTTTAACGCAAACTGCAACACTATTACAATTCATGCAATTAATTTTATATCCATGTATTTTTAGCTTCTTAAATAGCAGACAGCAGACAGTCAAATTTCAAACAACCAATTACCATAATTCTGTAAAATGTATTTTAAGATAAGAGAAGAATACTTGTCTAAAACATCTTATAGTGCTGTTTGTCCTTTCAGTGAAGTTGTAGTATACAAAGAGAGATTTCAAATTTTTGGCCATCATATTTTCGTTATGATCAAGCATCTTGAAGTGGAAAATGAAATATACCCACAGATATTTCTATGCAAAACTAGGGAACAGGAAGAACCTGCTTACAAAGTGAGAGAGAGTATAATATTAAGTTTGAGAATCGATTTTTTTTTTACAAACTTCCAAGTCAAATACAAGGTGTCCGCCTCCTACTACCATAACCAACCTTCACCGTCAAAATCCAAGATGGCTGCCTGTCAGCCATTTTGTTTATCTGATCAGTCTTAAAAGCGCATTTGCAAAACTAAGGACCAAGGGGAACCGACATATAAAATTTGAGAAAAATCCCTCTGGTACTTCCCGAGAATAGGGATGGTGCTTTTCAGGTACTAGTCCTTGACCAACATGGTTTTGGACCCATGTATTTAAATGTCAAAATAATGTATCAATTTGAAAATAAATGCTGTTTAAAGCTTTGAGGCCATGTTCTAAGGGTGTATAGTTGTAGGGGTACTCACAAAACCAAACAACATATAACTTTATGCATTTTATTCCTCAATAGAATATTTTGACAATATTTTGAGAACGATTTCATTAATTTTCAACTCATAATAGATGATGATGAATGATGATGACAATGATACTAGATGAGGATGAAATGATGATGATAAATTCCTGATGAATAGAGAATATCAAGGAGCAAAGCAAACAGCTGTGATATCGTCATACATGTTATTTATTCATCAATTTGTACAAACCATGGACAAAGTAGGGTAATTTCACCACAGGTAACTCCTGGAACACTAAATCTCCTATAGACATATGGTACCAGTATATCAATTTGTTCAATGCTATATAAGCCTATAGACATCTGTTTTACATGGACAGACTCTCGTTTTCTGTAATCCGAGTCACCATGATGGTAGGGGACCTCCCCAGATAATCAGTCGCCTTAATCACTTGGTCGGACACAGCCCACTGCAGGATAAATAAATACAAACAACAAAGTATAGGACACCTTCCTGCTCCAAGCAGTCAACAGAACAGGGACACAATATCAAGTAGTCAAGGAAATACAATAACTACAAAACAAGACTGCAAATTAATCAGGCAAAATAATAACTACAATTCAGATACATCCCAGCTTTTAGATTTACACAAACCCTTTGCCTTCCATCAGGATACTTGCTTTTCTGTACAGAATTTGTCTATATATTCACTTCTCCTGCCTACAGCACTTTTATAATTACTGTACAGATATTTTAACACAAAGTCTGTGGTACCTAGGGATGCAACAACATCCCAATCCATTGGCAGACTTTATAAATTTCTGAATGCACCAATACACACTGCTTTCATACTTAGGGCTGTGGATTTAACAGAGAAACATATACACACTGAGATAATACCACTTCTAGATAGTAAAATCTGTTAATTTAGCACTTTAATAGAGAAAACAGTCTCCATATCAGAAACATTAATGGGCAATGCTGAATATTTTATTCATAAAATACCTAACATCACTGGTCCAGCACTCTCAACGGGTAAGATATAACAATGAAGCTACAATAGACAGATTGAGCATCTGCACGATTTCCAGAACAATGTAGCACTCTATTTCCCTAACTTTTTCACACGTTATATTTCTGCTCCTAGCCTATCCCGTTATCCCACAAGTGTAGTTTACATACTCCTGTGCTGAATAGCAGCTTACTTGCAGAGAGAGGGTTATCTGACCAGGGCTTTTTGGGGTCAGGGAGAATTAATAAGGAGATATATTGGGTCGGGAGAATGTTTCAGGGCCTTTCTTGAAAAGGGAGAATGAATCGGGGCTTATTTGGATAGGGAGAACTAATCAGGACTTCTCGTCTCCCTGAACTAGGGTGGAAGCAAAGTCAATGGAAATGTATAGCTACTATAAGGTACTGATAATGTGGAACAAATTCAAGTTATATATATGCATTATGCTATAATATACTAAACAAGTGTTATTTGGGGTTGGTAACATGAATCAGGGCTCATCTGGGATGTAGAAACAACTATTTAGGATTTATCTAGAGCAGGCAGAACTAGTGGAGGAGAACAAAAAATAAGTTATAAAGCACTTCTTATCTGCCTAGGCCAGACATTGTTTCTTCACAAAACACACACATATATTGCACAAGGAGTCTAGTTTTAACCCTTCAGCTTAGCAGTGTAAACTACTTTCTGCAGCATGCTTTGAATATGTTTGCAGCCAGATCAAGTTCTTTCCTTGTCGAGAATGACGCAAATCTCACAAAAATATGAAAGTAGTAAACATGGCACCATGCAACAATCCAAGATTTATTATACCGATATTAAAACAAAAGGTTGTCTTAAATACATCTTCAACATAAAAATTGATGTTTGTACAGCAACATTTTTCAAAAGAGACGACGGGTGAATTGTTATGCATCAGTGGCAGGAATTGTAGAATATTTCTGTGTCTCTCTCTATGCTCCTGTCACTAAGAATCAGTCAGGCATCATACAGGCTAGTAGTAGAGCGAGGTGCTCTGCTAATTACAATAACAAATAAATAAGTGTGTGGCACTATTAGCACTAGTGGGGTCTTATTATGAAATCTAGACTCTGCACATACAACAGGCAAATATACTAATCAAAATATAAATGGGGAGAAAAAAATGTACACACTATCACATCAGCGATCCAACAGGTTTTCACACACACTCTGTCTCTCCCATCAGCACACACAACCATACCACATTTTGCTGTTATCAAACATCGACAGAAATCAAACAATTTCCAATTTCTTATCACCAGATTCAACATAATTCAACTGAAACTTCAACAATTTTACGATATTTTTTTTCTTCATTCCTATCTATCATCTCTTCCTGTTCCTTTGAAGAGAACAAGTCGGTCCTTCTCGTGATGCCTTGAACACACTGTTCGTCCGACATGAATAGAACACATTAACACAGCCCTGCGCCTCCACCTATGTTAGAGCTGACAACTGTCAGCCACCTCAGGCCAATCCGAAGCCCTCTGAGCACTCGTTTATTGCTAACAGCAGCATACGCCTAAGTTTATCGTAGGTTTCGTACGCTGGGAGATCAAGTTGGTTGAAGCTGAAAAAGAAATGAATTGTTTATTATAAAGATTTCATTTGATGTCGCTATATAGTTATGCAGTCCATTCCACATTGCTTAATTGCATACAAGTACATACTGCTTATCACTTAATTTCTGCAAATGGTTATTTAAACATACTCTTGTTATGATATTTGCAAGGATTTTTAATCCCAAAGGAACAAGAGGCCAAATGGGCCTGCATCGCTCACCTGGTATTAATCTCACAACTGTAACCTTAAAAGTGGAAACAAATAAAGCTAGACAAAATATCAGTGTCTTGACTCTGGAGTCATTCAAAAGAACCTGAAGATTTAAACACACATGATCCCTGTGACCTTAAAAGTCAAACAAGGACATTAAGTTGAACAAACTTTATAGCCTTTCATACCAGGATGCAACTTGCCAAATATCACCACCCTATACCCTTTGTTTATAGAGAAGATGACTAAGATTTTTGACCAGATGTGACCTTGAAAGTGTATCAAGGTCATTCATTTGAACACACTTGGTAGCCCTTCATACAAGAATGGTTATGGCCAGACATCAACATCCTAGGCCTTTTGGTTATTAAAAAGAAGTTGATTAAAATAAAATCTTGACGCCAGACAATGGACAGACGCCGCACCACGACATAAATTTACTTTGCCCTTCAGACAGGTGAGCTAAAATTTACCTTTATTATTCCCTGACTATTTCTGTCTGAGCTAATATTAACGAGACATTTGAATTTGTGATTGTCACACCTTGAAGAGAATGTAGTAAACCCAATGTCACACCTTGAAGAGAATGTAGTAAACCCAATGTCACACCTTGAAGAGAATGTAGTAAACCCAATATTTGAATGTTTCCATTTCAATATCATTCACATTTTGTTCATGTGAGATTACTTCATTACTTTAGCTTCCACATTCATGAAAGTATCGAAAATTCTACCACTTCTGAAATAGAAATGGTATTCAAGTAGAAACGGTAAGATATCCTCTATTACCTTGAAAGTTCCACTGCTATGATTAGCAGATTCCATAAATACACATGATCTGAACCCAATACTTGCATCACACACACTACAGTGCTATTGAAGGCCAAATTTGTCTTACCAAGTATGTGCAACAGGCAGTCGTTCTGTCGACCTGTCGTCACGATGGATCTGGAATTTCTGGTATCCGTTCATGCCTTCCAGGAAGGCAAATCCCTGCAGAGGTACCTTGGATGTTCCTGTAACAAACTGCAGGAACTGCGCCCTGTCCGATTGCTCAAATGATCGTAATGCCCGCCAGAACCATTGCACCTGAAAAAGCACAATACCCAGTCATAAATTACTAATCTGTTAATTGGAAAAAATTCACATAGGTCTTCCCTCATCAACCAATATGTATATTTTCTTTTCACATGAAGTGAAGGTCACATTGACTTTATTACAATGTACTGTGCAACAATGTACTGTGCATGTGCATATCTCTTCAACAGTTCACAAGTTCCAGCAATTTTAGAATCTAGACGTACAGGTCATGGTGACCTTATTTTACAGAGCACAGCACACCTTCTTTGGGTGATGCAGGTACACTTGAAGTTTCATCAAGATGTTTCCAACATTTCAAAAGCGATAATGCCAAAAGGATTTGGTAAGCAGTAAGAACAAACAATGTCTCCATTCACAGACATAATGAAATTCATAATAACATATTAATAAAGCATTCAAGAATTCACACCCGGTACATCAAGCTTTCAATTTCAATTTGATTGTGAATTTTGCCCCCCACTAAATTGAAACACACCTGACAAATTTAAACAATTAGATTTACCTGTAGTGACGTGCTCTGATACTTGTGGTACTCGGTGTTAGACTTGAGGTCATCAATGTCGATGTTGGGCAGGCCAGAGATTAACAGCTCGAGTTCCTGTTCGTTGAATATAGAGATGAGCCTCTTTGGGATGATGTCGTAAAAACCTTCCATGAATGCGTTGAGCTGTTTCCTGATGGCGCCAGTCATCTTCATCCGACAGACGAGTTTCACATATTCTTTCTTGTTACCCTCTGTCACCATCAGCTTGTTACCATCCAACTTCAGGTCACGCGATTCAGTAACACCAAACTCCTGGATCTGAAGATGAAAATAGCACAAGAATGAGAATGGATGAAGCCAGATATTATGAAGCATCAAATTGGGTATATATATGTCATAATATCAGACTAGTATAATATGTTTTCATGAAACATGATGTTGGTTTAAATGATCTGTCCTATGTAATTGGCTACACTTTGCCTAATACATTATGGATGTGTGGTGTTTTGTTACCTTCTCCAGGTTCTGATATTGTTTTATCAGTGAACTGTTTGGTGATATTTCCTTCTATCAACCACAATTCATATCCCTAAATAAATCACACGTATTGAAGTTATATCTATTATAACAGTCTTTGATATTAGATACAGGCCAACATGTATTTTAATAGCATCCTAACATATTAGATGCTTTCCACAAATCTAAGGATTTGTTCTGATCAATACATACCTCTGTTGAAAAGGCCAGGTCATATCCTATATCTTGGACATGGTTTTCCAACAAGAACACTAGTCCCTGGTAGAATGCATAGTCTTCACTTTCCATGTCGGTGTACCTGTAAACAAACATCACAGCCATGTCGGTAAAACAATTGTACATCATTTGTCTCAGACCAACACTGGATAACTACAACCATATTTACAGAAAGTATAGCAGTTACTTGTCCAAGGTAACTAAAATCAAATTTTGTGTTAAAGCTGAAATCAACTTTTCTATATTTAAACAAATTTTCTTTTGATAATTAAATTGTTCATCACCATCATTTAATTGTTTATCATCATAAATGGCCTTATCAATCAGAATGGAGGTTAGCAAATCAGTTTTTAATTGCCCTATGTACAAATGTTAATTATTTTGCACTGTATCACCCAAGAATCTGTTTAAGAGATATAAAAGTCATTGATAATACGTACTTGACAGTCTGTCCTATAATGTGTTTGTAGAAGGAGCGAGTAAAATAGCACTCAAGCAGCTTGTTGTCGTAAATAGCCTTGGCAATGATACGTCCCACAAACTTGTAGTAGCTCAGGTGGTTACTGTTGCAGTGGGACGAGGGATTGATTGTGTAGGTAACGCGGTCCCCGGGGGAGGTACTGAACAGTGCGTACATCGGGTTGAAGATCTCTCGGGCAATGATGATGTACCACTCTCGCAACAGTCCTCCAGCGTCCTGTCCTTCCTCTCCTGTAAAGAATCAAACACCATCATAATTACAAACAACAGTCAGGACTTATTGTAGACAGAAATATTACAATGTATTCGCTATCCAAAACTAAAAAGCCCCCACTCCCAAGCAAAATTGTCTATAAACAGTGATGATCTCAGCCTTGACCATTGAGGCATTCTCAAACTTGGCCTTTGAATTAAGTTTGATCAAAATCAGTTAAAAAGTTGATAGAGTGATGTCCCTGAATAGGTTGACAAATTTCTATAAATATCAACAATGACCTTTGAATCTTGCAATACAGACTCATTTGATGCATTCTCATAATTCACTTTTGTATAAGTATGATCAAAATCATTTAAGAATTGAAGTCACTAGATCAACAAGAGCACCGCAAGCGGAAGCACGATAGAGCCCTCGGAAGGGTATTGATATATTGGAAGCAGGTAGTGACAAATGATATAAATGTGTTTACTGCCACCGTTTTGTTGGTCACCGTGACCCTGCCATTCATTTACTGTGTTTATGGCGTAAGCTATTTTGTGTTTCAGAATTACACTTTCGTGGTCAAAGTTGTTATTACTAAAACTAGGACCTTGGCTTTGAGGTAGGAGTGCTAATATGAGAAGTTGGAACACAACAATAAAACCCGTTATATATGTTTAAACATGTTTGGATTTTGTATTACCATACTAAATTTGAAAGGAATTCAACAAATAATTAAAAAGTTAGTTCTTGCATTTTCGACAGAATGCCCTTATTTGAAAAAGGGGCATAACTCTGCCAAATAGCATTTAAATGTCACGATTTAAGAACTCATTCAAAGCATTCAGGCTATGAAACAATCATATAGTTTAATAAAAAAAATATGTTTTAACATCCAACTAAGTTTGACAAAAATTGAAGAACAATTGTTTGAGTTATTGCGTTAACAAGCAAAAGTTAACGGCTAAAATGATTGCTATGTCAAGTGTGATATGCCAAAATGCAGAAAATTGAAACTCTACAGAAAAACTTGTAATATATGTTGAACATTATTGCTTCTAGCATTACTGTACAAAATTTGAAAGGAATTGATTAAAAAATATTAAGAGGCCCATGGGCCTTAACGGTCACTTGAGTCCTACAGAATTTATTTTTGTTGTTATAATATGAAGATAATGTCAACCATCCATACCAATTTGAGTAAAAAATAGTTAAGTATAATGTTAACTTACAGTTGTCAGGACCATGAGTTGATCATTCCTAGACCTAGTTTCAGTTAAATCTTCCTATTAGAACTTGATTTTAAGTTTGAAATAGTTTTTCAAAATGGCGGCATTGGTGACCATATTGGATTTCTGATTGACCCAATAAATAACAACACTTTGTCAGGACCATGAGTCTATCATTCCTATCAGGTTTCAGTTAAATGGGCCCAGTAGAACTATACTTTCCAAAGTTTGAAATGGTTTTTTAAAATAACAGCTGTGGTGGCCATATTGGATTTCTGATTGACCCAATAAATAACAACACTTTGTCAGGACCATGAGTCTATCATTCCTACCAAGTTTCAGTTCAATCCGCTCTGACAGTAGAACTTGACATTAAATTTGAAATAGTTTTTCAAAATGGCGGCATTGGTGGCCATATTGGATTTCTGATCTACCCGAAAAATAGCAACACTTAGGGATATGTCAGTAACATTACCATGAAGTATCAATGTAATCCCTATTTCAGCTTTAGTTGAAAATGTAAAATGTTAACGCACGACAGACGACGCACAAGACAGATAGCAATAGGTCACTTGAGCTTAAGCTTTATTGGTATGCAATATGTATACCAAGTTTCATCAAGATATATACGGGCGTATTATAACACCGAATCGGATAAGGACAGGACTAAATAAAACTCTGAAAATTCACTAAGTGCATATTCTAACTGACTCTACTTTCCATTCTTCATCTTTACCTTCAAACACAATGTAGAACCTGTGTTTCCATTCATCCACAGTACGTCTAAACAGCTCCCTGAAGGAGTCCTCAAACACATGCTCTCGCCGCACATGAACAGCCAGGTCTTCACGACGCAGGCCCTCATCTAAACGTTCCAGTTCTTGGCGGAAATAGCGGCGCTTCACATCAAAGTCTAGTATGCGTGTATGGTCAACGAGGACGGAGAAGGGGCCGTCCACCAGGGGTGTGGTAGACTGGCGCAGGATCTGGTTAAGTACCGTCCTGTGGGTCTCTTTAAACAGACATAAGTGTTACTAACCATTTCAGGATCACACATAAGGCTAATTCTTTCATATTTTTCCCTAAAATACATTCCACTATTTACACCAGTGAAATGTTCTTGTCCCATTTACATATCAGACCTTTTAGAGACAAATAATTCCCACATATATTTTGCTATGTTCCAGGTTCTTCACAGTACATGTTTTTTTTTGGTATGTATGGTATTTTTTTTAACTTTCAAGTTCTAATTAATTTGACCATAAAATTGGCCGGAAATTTCAGTAATGAACCAATGAAAAGAGTACTGCTACCCAAGCTAGTAAATTTGAAAATGTTATTAACCAATGAGGTAGGCTTACCTGCGAACTTGAGGAACTTCTGGGTGTCTGGTGGGAGGTTAGTTATGGAGGACATGGAGGCCACCGAGTTCTCCCTGTTCAGAAGAGGAGGATCAGACTGAGCCGCTGGGGATGCTGGGGCCACATCAAGGTTGAGGTGGGCCAATTGATCCTCACGCTTCTGTGATGACTGGTCTGCTGACTTGGCATCCTTCTCTCCTGGGGACACAATTACATACAGCTACAGCAGGTACATATCGTACAATAAGTCAACTATAGCAAATCAAGTAAATACTGTCACAACTATTTCTGAACTACTTTTCTAGTTGCTATGAATATTGTCTCCTGGATAATTTTTGACCAGTCAAACTTTGGCCCTTCACATGGAAAAACCGTATTCACAGTTTGTTAATTTCACCTTTCACATGCATTTGCCATATGTGTCATTGTGTACCAATATTTCATGTTATTGGTGACAGCATAATAACATCCTTTCAAAGAGCAATATAGAGGAATTGTAAACATGCTTGCTGCCTTTCAAACTGATGCATTGACCAGACCTTGTCACACGGAGAGTAGGAAAATAGTGGAAGCTATGTTGATACCTGCGTGTACGATGAAGAAGGCCTCAACGGCAGGTTGTAATATAAGGACGGCGTGATGGTCAGGTGTCTTGGCAAGCTCGGAAAGACAGTCTCCTAGGACCGTCCATAAGTCGTCCAGCAGGACCTGTTCGCTGAGGCGTGGTAAAGCAGTTGCCTCATCTTTCTCTTTCTTATCTCCTGAAGTACCTACAATATAGCCATGACTTTAAAAAGGGGCTTTAGATTTAGGTTTTTAGACATTTCAATTTTTTTATTGATTTTCATGTGAACAATTACATTAAGACAAGAGACTAAACCTTACATTACATAACAATTCATTACATTACAATTCATTACATTACAATACCCATAGGATTATATACATGCTTCAATTCAACATGAACACTGCTAAACTTGGGAACATCAGAAAATACACTGCACCGATAAACAAAGATGTATATTTATTAACATACCCTCACATACCTCCACCTTCATCAGTGGTTTAATTAAATCTAAACACAATAGTTTCAGGATAAAATATGCAAGTTCACTAAAAGTGCATCTTTAAGTAAATCTTCATATTGTCATATTCACAAAAGGCTTTCAAAGCCCCCTATGACCTGCTTTATTTCATGTGTAAAATTAATGTTCATTAATCACAAACTAATCACTTAGACCTTCCTGCCACACTGGTCTAAAACGTTTCCTATATATATATGAAAATGTTTTGAACACCTTGGTTGCCAGACTAATTAACAAGGTTCCATGGAGAAGATGAGATTTCCCTGAGTGACAGAAACACATGATCTGTTAGATATATGGACATGCGCAGCAAACTCACATTGTCGTTGTTTTCCCTGCACCATTATGGCCCAGGAATGATGTTATCTGTCCCTCGTAAAAACTTAGTGTCAAGTTTTTTACAGCTAGTTTTTTTCCAGTCTTGTAAATCTGTAAATTCAAGGTTTATAACTAGAAAATGTTTGTAAAACATAAATCATTTGTCTAGTGAAAGAATTGGAGCTAAATGCTGAATTCAACCAGTCAGTGAAGCAGAGAATATAGGTCACAGTGACCTACATTTGTTATGTTGGATTAATGCTTCTCAAGGATATATTCATTATGAATTTTGATGACTTTTTTTGGACTTCTAGTATAAAACTGGTGCTTAATGCAAAGTCATAAGGATGGACATCGAGACACATAATGCCCCTCCATTTTGTTGTGGGGATATGAAAGTCATTTAACAGTTACCTTTGTGAGGTTCTCTATGTGAACACCCTGGGGGAGGTGGGTAGGATCTGCCTCAAACTTTCTAGCATACTCTGCAACACAATTTAAATATGAAAAGCTTGGTAAAAATCATCTTGTTGCCGTAATAATAATCAATTATATTTATTCATTTTTTTTCAGAATAACTGAATTACAGTAAAACACACTATAAGCATATTTTTTTTTCAAATTCTTGCTTTTGATGAAATCTTATTTTTGTTCCCTGGCAAGAAATTGGTACACTAGCATTTAAAATTCAAAACAAAGTATGTCTCTAGCAAACCAATTTCTTCAGTTCACTGAGGGTTCTTTAAAATATATAATTAATGAGTGTTATGGACTTTTTTCTTACAGTAACTATGTCTCCTCAGTGTACATTTATTAATGAAACCATTCTCATTCTTTTTTTCAGATTCTCTGTCAAGCCCCATTCCTTGTTCCAATGATAAATAGTTTAAATTTCAAAACAAATTCAAGTAATAATTGGAGAGACTTGAAGCAGAATACTATTTCCAATGTCTAGATTTTACTTTTTAGCTGCAGAAGAAAGTCACTTTGAGAAGTAAATTCATGCCTGACTGACCATGATAACAGTTTCACATTTACAGGTCAATGCTAACAAAAATGCTAACTTTGTTTACAGTCTATCTAAAGATTACTTATGGCTGACCTGCATCCCTTTGATCCAGTGCGCAGGCCTGGTCCTCCAGTAGCGAGCTGTAGGCATGGTTACGACGACACATGTCCAGGATGTTGCCACAGTCCATTTCCTGTGCCTTTGTGGCACCTGAACACCAGTACGTCTTGGAGAACAGGAAATACCACGGCCGTGGCAGACCATACGATCCTGGAATGGCAACAAGAAACGGTGCAATTAATCTGGCCTTTAGACTTTATAGTTATGACAGAATAATTGTTTTGCACAATCACTGACCCACAAGCTCTTAACCCTTTCACCCCTAGGTAACTTTAGTAGACTCTACCATACATTGATCTGGACGAGTCTATTATGGTCTACAGTGGTGAAAGGGTTAAAATGGCAAGATAAATAAAAATCTTATAGAAATTTTGATACATAGGTATTCAAAAGGTTATATAAACAAAAACTACATGTTTCCTCAACAATTAATTTTTAACTTTTAAATCATCATTGCTTCAGTTTCAGCCATGATGGATGGACAAGAGTGGGATGACTGTTTCAGTTCTGTAGGTTACTCGCCCTGCAGTCTAATACAAAAGTATAAAGGTATGTATATATAAAAAACGGCCAAGTGTTGTCACACAAATACAACCTGTTATTTACTCTGTGCATAAAACAAAACAAAAATCACTTGATACATTCACGTATAGCTTAAGCATACTTTGCAATCACAACATCAAAAATATCATTCATATAATTATGTACAATCAAATTGATTTCTTTGTCATGAGTTCAAACAAAACATGTTAACAGTGTCATACACATTGTACAGTATCCTGTGAGATAATCAGAACAAAACATCATATGGTTTTGCAAGAGAATATCCAGAAGGTCGTTGTTAGCAGTGAGATGTTCTTGGACATTGTATTCTGTAACCAGTTCAACGTGTCCTTGACATTGTCTCCTGTAAATAGTGGTGTGACCTTGACATTGTGGTGTCTACTGAACACTGTTGTCTGCTGTCATTGAATTTGTCCTTGACATTGTACTCGCTGTTTGACCTCTGATCCAGCTGCTAGGGATATCTCCATTTGGCCTTCTGTGCCAATATATCACTTTTGAGGTTGTGAGCAAAGCAAATCCCCAGTATCTGTAACACATCAAAATAAAGTTTCAAAGAATGTACTCTTTTTAAGGGAAATGTAATACAATACATGTACGTTGGAGATGAGATATTTTAAGCATTTTTTTCATAATTATTCCAGAACTTGCAACAAAATTTAATTATCAAGTTGGATAAAAGGAATATGATATGTAACATGTAACTGTAACAGTGAAGTGTAATACATTTAATGGAATTTAATGGAATTTTAATGGAAAAATAATGGACGCAGGCTAAAAGCCTCTAGGTCCATATCATAAGATATTTACAAACAATAATGTATACACATATACATATAGCAAATTAT
>JAUMHH010120969.1:0-14640 GCA_032359455.1 Chlamys rubida
ATGTACTAATGCATTCAGTTGTAATGACTTAAATATAAAACCAGGTGAGCGATACAGGTCCAATGGACCTCTTGTATAAACTACAATTTGAATGTATTTTTTCTTGTCACGATGCTAACCCAATATTGTGTTACGCTCTTCCATAACAGATACAGTATCCTGGCCCCCAATGCTATCCCTACAGGATTCGTTGATGGCAAGACCGTGTCAGATAAGATCCTTACCGGTCTTCAGTTGGATCCCGCCGATTACCGTCTTGGTACCACCAAGGTGTTCTTCAAGGCCGGTGTACTAGGTAACCTTGAGGAGATGCGTGACGATCGTTTGTCCAAGATCATCTCCATGTTCCAGGCCCACATCCGTGGTTACCTCATCCGTAAGGCTTACAAAAAGCTCCAGGACCAGAGGTACGGAATATTATGATAATTTACATTTTTTTCCTACGGATTTCATTGATTAGATGATTACACGCAGTATTGATAAATCAATTAAATAGAACACCCTCTGAAATGGGTTATTGGTAAACTATTTCTAAGTACGATGTTATCGTCATTGTCACTTGACACGATATGTTTTCATTGTAGAATTGGTCTCTCCGTGATCCAGCGTAACATCAGGAAATGGTTGGTTCTCCGTAACTGGCAATGGTGGAAACTCTACGCCAAGGTCAAGCCTCTTCTCAGCATCGCCCGTCAAGAGGACGAGATGAAGGATCAATTGAAACAGATGGACAAAGTGAAGGAAGATCTTACCAAGAGCGAGCGCATCAAGAAGGAACTTGAGGAGCAAAATGTTACCCTTTTGGAACAGAAGAACGACCTCTTCCTTCAGCTTCAGACCATTGAGGACTCCATGGGCGATAAGGAGGAACAGGTTGAGAAACTTATCATGCAGAAAGCTGACTTCGAGTCTCAGATCAAGGAACTCGAGGAACGTCTCTTGGACGAAGAAGATGCCGCTGCTGATCTTGAGGGCCTCAAGAAGAAGATGAGCCAGGACAACCAAAATCTTAAAAAGGATATTGGAGAACTTGAGAACACCCTCCAGAAGTCCGAGCAGGAAAAAGCCCACAAGGACAATCAAATCTCCACCCTACAGGGAGAGATGGCCCAGCAAGATGAACAGATCGGCAAACTCAACAAGGAAAGGAAGGCTCTGGAAGAGGCCAACAAGAAGACGTCCGAATCTCTCCAGGCTGAGGAGGACAAGTGCAATCACCTAAACAAATTGAAGACGAAGCTTGAACAGACCCTTGATGAGGTGAATATACCAAATTTATGTAAAATCAATAATACTATGAATTGTAAACTGATTTTGAAGTTCAAGATAAATAGATTGATTTGGTTTGAAATGACATAAGGTGATACATGGTGTTTGCCAGCCTTAATTTTGTAAATTATGCTTTGAAGTGAATCATAAAGTGATATCCGATTGGTTTACAGCTCGAGGATAACCTTGAGCGCGAGAAAAAGGTCCGTGGTGATGTTGAGAAGGCCAAGCGTAAGGTTGAGCAGGACCTGAAGTCCACCCAGGAGACCGTTGATGATCTTGAACGTGTCAAGAGGGAGCTCGAGGAGAACGTAAGGAGGTAAGCAGTCGATTACTTAATATACTTACTAAGCATTCGTTAGCTTAATGGAGTCAATTCATAGTTTTTCGTGTGTAGCATATTGTTGAAGATCAATCAATTCAATGAATCGCTGACCAAGTATTCCTGTATTTGTTAAAAGGAAGGAAACTGAGATCAGCACCTTGAGCTCCAAGCTCGAGGATGAACAGAACCTTATCAGCCAGCTCCAGAGAAAGATCAAGGAACTCCAGGTAAGTTATGTTTCATTCCATTTGCTTGAGCACGCAAGACACCGTCTTTTACTTACTCGGTTGATTGATAGCATCTTAATTAAGAACGTCTTTTGTCTGTCTGACTTGAATTTAATGAAGCCTGTAAATTAACTACTCGATGCAATTTGTTTACGTTGTTCTTCGTTAGCTTTATGAAATCATGCGGAATTACTAGAGTTAATTATCATAATATAAAGATTGCACACCATGGTAATGGGAATTTGTGGAATGCGGAAGAGGGCAGAGCGAAGAGCTTCTGTGTTGTGTTCATTTGCTATAAAAGGGAAGACACTTCTTACCGATGTGTGTAACGGGATAGCAGTGCATTGGTGTATTGTATAGAAATATTCTTAGCACAAGAGATAAGCAACTTAATGCACATTCCAACAGCCTCTGTCTGTACTGTGTCTTCTGTTTATCTGCATCATAGCTGATCTAAACATACAGTATTTTATCACGATATAAACTCAGCCTGCCCCCGCCCTGGCCTCTATCTAAATAAGACAATAGGAGTTGTACTACTGTTCACATATACGATTTCGCAGCGGTAACACATGAGATGACTGGTAGTGTATATCCTCATTCGTTAGGTGTTGTAGACACCACTAGGTAGCTTCTGAGCCGGTAGTCATGGAGACAGAATAGATTTTACCACCTCAGCACATACCTGGTTGATGAGCATCGTCCTTTAAAGGCCGACGGTGTGTTTCATCTTCCAGTCGTGTCGTGTCTTAGCTTCCATCCACACGTAGGGCATAGTCTGTTGGAGGTTGTTGGGGTGTTTCGTGTTGAAACAGGAAGTGTGCTTTCAATGTCAAGGAACTTGGGCTACTATCTGATCTACTAAACGGAATCGTAAACAAGACTTAGCTGTCTTCACTTTGACTTCATCTGGGAGTTGAGAGGTCTTGGCTATTGGACATAGGAATTATTTGTCTCTGGATTTGAGGTGTCTTTGTGATACTTTAAGTGAGAATAGACCATCCAGATTTATTTCGCTTGAATTTTCTTCTAATTAATTGAGCAATATGTCTCAGGAAGGGGAACAACTTAAAATAGAATTTTCGAGTCTAGTTGAGACGGGTAAGGCTGAGAGCCCCCAACCTCCACCACTAGACACCCCATCACCGCAATCGGCTACAGTTACTGAAGTGAAATCACAGGTTAAAGCATCATCAAACCCTGTTCCTAGATCAGAAACTGCTCCGTCTGAAAAAAAGAAAACAACAACAAAGAAATCAACAACTACTACATCGACTAAATCCTCATCTGGATATAGTGATTACTTAGGGGATTTCAGTAGAACTTACAGAGGAGTTAGCCCTGCTGTTATAGAAAGCATTGCCACACATCCAGTTTTGTTTTCTCGTACCTATCAATATGAACCGAGATCAACGAGAATAAGTGCTAGGAGTAAGCGAGTTATACGGGAGGCATCGGATCTAGGTCATACCTCTCCGGGCCTAAAGGGTCTTCTCGAAGTACAGTATCAACATTTTCCAATTATGGCTCCTGTAACTGCGAAATATTGCTTAACGTACTTGCTCTATGTGTAACGGTTTGCTTTTCGCTCACTATGCTGCTGGTGCAACTGCAACCACTTTGATATATTGATAGCAATGCCATCGCTTACTCTATGCTCATGATGTGATAATACGTAAATGGAATGTCGTAAAGGTAAATTATATGTACTTCTATATGTACAATGCCTTAACTATACACATGTTTAGCCGTTTTTTGTTTTTTTTCGATTTATATTTTTGTTTTTATTTTGCTTTCAATTTTCTTAATGTCATATTTAACGAAATATGTTTGCAATACGTTTAGCGCCTTATTCACACGATAAAGTAAAGCTGTATTGTGCTATGCTCTAACCTACGTAATAAAATGCATGCATATGGACTTCGCTTTCACTGTCTGTATTAGTCAACTGTATGCCCTCTAGTTTTTCTAAGGAATCTGGTTTATCTATCTATTTATACCGTCTCTAGTATGTTCCACAGAACACCAGACCCAAGTAATTCAATCCAGCACGGCAGTCTGATAAGGTGTCTGTAAAACCACTGTAAACCAAAATTTAAACAATTTCATCTTCTGTGGTAGAAGTCTGTGAGAGCAACGCGTTATCTGTCTGTGTGCAATGCGTCATTTGATTTTCACAGCGATGTTCAGACGAGCTTCACTCTGTCTGACTCATAGCGGAAGTATGCACTCACTAAGGTGCTCTTTACATACCGACCAATCAGAGATTTAAGAGGCGATGATCTGCCAGTTCCCGTCATAGCTATCTCAACTCTTCCGCGTTCAAGTAGTGTTCGTTTTCCTCTGTTGTTGTTCCCCCATG
The DNA here is from genome assembly GCA_032359455.1 of Chlamys rubida. Lineage (NCBI taxonomy): Eukaryota > Metazoa > Mollusca > Bivalvia > Pectinida > Pectinidae > Chlamys > Chlamys rubida. The sequence continues at coordinate 4,187 of JAUMHH010120969.1, forward strand.
TTATCCTTCCTGTTGTCCTGAAGTTCTGTAGTCACCTAGGTGTAAATAAGGGAACCTGTTTCCGTATTGAAATACTTCGACATTCTTACAATCATGGCTGTTGCAACATTTCAGGCCAGAATCGAGGAGTTAGAGGAAGAACTTGAAGCCGAAAGGAACGCCAGGGCTAAGGTGAGACACTTATTTGTAGAATTTTTAATTTACTATAATTGACATAATGGTTGAGAATGAAACATTTTGATAGAACATTTTATACTTTTTTATTGTATATTTAAAATAGGTCTTATGTACTTGGCATAACTTGGTATCTATATTTAGAATAATGTTGTAGATAAGTTGGCAGCAGCTGTTTGCAACGATACAGGGTTTAGGGATCTTATGTTACTTTGATGGGATATTCTTATCTTTATCTCCTGCCTAGATGTTAAAAGAGTAATTCTACGTAGAAACACTAGACTGAATTTGCCGTACCGCAGCCATTCATTAACCAATTTAATGTTTCAGAGAATGTTTTGACTATTACCAAACAATAATACTTGTATGGTTGAAATGGCTATATGAAACACTCATATAAATACATATTAATACATGAAGAATATGTTTTAAACATCCTGTTGTGAATTAACAGGTTGAGAAGCAGCGCGCTGAACTTAACCGTGAGTTGGAGGAGCTCGGCGAGCGTCTTGATGAGGCTGGCGGTGCCACATCTGCCCAGGTAAGAATCAATTTCTATTATATTAAAACAACATATATAGTTTATTGTATAAAAAACAATATTCTAAGAATGGGATTAGGTGAATAAATCAATTACAAATAGGCTATTTAATCATGTTTAAGCAACTGTTTATCTGTTTTCGTCTTCTCTGGTTGTCATAAGATATTTTAAAATTGTTTAAATTTACTCATCAACAGATTGACCTCAACAAAAAGAGGGAGGCTGAACTTCATAAGATCCGTCGTGATCTTGAGGAAGCTTCTCTCCAGCACGACGCTCAAATCTCTGCCCTCCGCAAGAAGCACCAGGATGCCGCCAACGAGATGGCCGACCAGGTTGATCAACTCCAGAAGGTCAAGTCCAAGTAAGTCATCTGAATTAAATGTGAATCATTTGTTCAAAAAGGTATATTATCAGTGAAAAATTTCAATAACACAAAGAATCAAAATTCATAATATTTTAAAGATTGAAATTGATGTCGACACATATCATATTTAAAATAATTTGTGACGGTTTATAGGTATACCTGATAAAAACCTCTGTATAAGAATTAAAACTTACTGTAATGCATTTAATAACAAGTGTTAAGATATTTAAAACAAATATAATCATATAAAATTCCAGGCTCGAGAAGGACAAGAAAGATATTAAGCGCGAAATGGATGACCTCGAGAGTCAGATGGTTCACAACTCGAAGAACAAGGTACCATGCCTGGTTATGACCAAGCATTTCACAAGGACACAAAATGCGCTCGGCGCATGTCCTCTTTGACTCCTTCCAACCACGTTGTCCTTACCGAGCATGTATCGAACAGGACTTGTCCTTTCGGAAGATTATATATATCCATAGTTTTTCCTTCCTTTACTCCGTTTGTGTACATGATGAACTCCTATCCTCAGAGTCTTTCCGAAAGGAGATATTCCACCCTCAGAGAGCATTGATATGCAGATAATCTACACTCTAATGTTGTATACCTTCCCGTGTTATATTATGCATTGTCCCGTTAAACCCTTTACAGGTCTGAGAAAGAAAAGTAACAGCTGAGAAGCGAAAATGAGGATTTACAAGCTCAAATCCAACACGTTTCTAAGAATAAGGTAGACGAGGAGTCATTCTGAAATAAGCATATGCATGTGCCATCAAATTTTACATAGTAGCTGCATGAAATCCAGCTTATTCCTAAACACACTATATATTATTTGCCCAGGTACTTCATGTTATTGAAATGCATTAAATGTTTGGAGACCGCAGGCTAGCAGGTTATTCAAAATACATGTTTCCAAATTTTAGGATGAAATGCATGAGTGAAGAAAGAAAACAAACACTATCCCTTTGATTACTTGCATGTAACGTTTTAATCACATTAACCAGATCTGAAAAGGACAAACGAGACTTGATGGTAGAATGCGAGGACTGGCTTATGTGTTTGGAACAAGCCGAAAGGGCTAGGGTAAAACAGTGAGGTATTTTAACAGAAACATGTTTTGCTATTTAATAGGAAGTTAACAATCTGAAGTGAAGAAAAAACATATTCATAACGATTGAATGCTAATAAAATAACAGATTCACCATTTGAAATTAAAAACGTAATAAATTTACTATTATCTGCTTAAATTCTAATGCACATTTAACTCATTATATTTTCTTTATTTGTTTTATATATTTGTATCAATAATACACTTTGTTCTAAAAACAGATAACATTTGTATATTATATCAAAAATATATATTTTTTTATCAATATAACAAAGGCATGATAATTCACATCAATATTTTACTAACAGATCCATATTTCAAATACTAATGTTTTTCACTGTAAAGGATTGTTTGCTAACCAATCGGAAAACATCTGTTACTGATGCTATTGAATAAAACCAATTATATGACCACGATAAGTGATAATAACTTGTTATACAGTATAACTCGGCATTATATTAAAGTACCTTTTTATTTATTAATGTCAAATAATTCAAGATTAACGAACCATTCCATACATGAGGTAACGTCTTAATGTATATCAGAATCATTTGTTACAAAACGTTAACTAACCATCCATACATTGTACGGCTGTAATAACTCAACAGTTCGTTTTTACCGCGCTGACAAATTTTATCTAGTTAAATAATATATATATATTGCACCTTCTCACTATCCACCGTTGACTTGTATTACAGGGATGCTCCGAGAAGGTCATGAAGCAGTTTGAATCCCAGGTTGCCGATTTCAACGCCAGACTCGAGGACAGCCAGAGGTCCATCAACGAGCTCCAGAGCCAGAAGAGTCGTCTCCAGGCTGAGAACTCCGATCTCAGCAGACAGCTCGAGGACGCTGAACACCGTGTCAGTGTACTTTCTAAGGAAAAGTCTCAGCTCGGCTCTCAGCTTGAGGATGCCCGCCGCAGTCTTGAGGACGAAACCAGGGTATGTACTGCGTGTTTCTCTCATACATCACCTTCGAAAATAAACCAATAATAATTACAAATTTCTGACAAGTATGTGTTCTGTTATTTGTAATCCAAACCATTGTGCTTTTTTGTTTAGGCCCGATCCAAGCTCCAGAACGAAGTCCGCAACATGCACGCCGATATGGATGCTGTCCGTGAACAGCTCGAGGAAGAACATGAGTCCAAATCTGATGTCCAGCGCCAGCTTTCAAAGGCCAACAACGAGATCCAGCAATGGAGGTCCAAATTCGAGAGCGAGGGTGCTAACCGCACTGAGGAGCTCGAGGACCAGAAGTAAGTTTTACACAATAAATAAGTGTACCCATAACAACGGTTTTACATATTTGAGTTATCAAAATATCAAGTTGTGATTAACAAATCTAATAACAAATGATGAACTTGCGTGTAAGTTTAATTATAAATATAACCTAAATTTGCAAATTAAGCTTTGATTTAGTAAATGGCTCAAGTGTCAGAAAATATCGTATAGTGCAAAACTTAACAATTTTGTAACTATTTATTACAGGCGCAAGCTTCTGTCTAAGCTCACCGAGTCTGAACAGAATATGGAGGCTGCCAACGCCAAATGCAGCGCCTTGGACAAGGCCAAGTCTCGTCTGCAACAGGAATTGGAAGATCTCGCCATTGAAGTCGACAGGGTCAGTGTTCTATTCAATAGTATACATAATAATAGTCTTCAAATTTTCTTTCGATTACCTGTTATATTGTGTACTGAGTAACCCCCTCACTACAATATTGAAATAATTCTATACTAGACTATGTCTTATTTTTAAAGGCCAATGCCAACGCCAACCAGATGGAAAAGAAACAGCGTGCTTTCGATAAGACCACCGCTGAATGGCAGTCCAAGGTCAACAGCCTGCAGTCCGAGCTCGAGAACGCCCAGAAGGAATCTCGCGGCTACTCAGCCGAGTTGTACAGGATCAAGGCTAGCATTGAGGAATACCAGGACAGCGTAGGCTCACTCAGGAGGGAGAACAAGAACTTGGCTGGTGAGGATAAAACAGCATAACCCTATTCTGTAATGTAGTTAACGTTTGTACCAATACGTAGAATACATTTGAATATCAGTTAATAGTTGTATTCAAAGTGCAATTTACTATAACATATTGTAACATGGAATCATTTCAAGATTTTAATACGCATATTGTTTTGTAGATGAAATCCATGACCTTACCGATCAGCTCTCCGAGGGAGGCCGATCCACACACGAGCTTGACAAAGCCCGTAGGAGGCTCGAGATGGAAAAAGAGGAACTCCAGGCCGCTCTTGAAGAGGCTGAGGGTGCTCTTGAACAGGAGGAAGCCAAGGTCATGCGTGCACAGCTTGAAATCGCCACCGTCCGTAATGAGATCGACAAACGCATCCAGGAGAAGGAAGAGGAATTCGACAACACCCGGTAAACGAAATTACATTGTACATGATGTTTTGCTATCAATTTTTATCGTCTTAAATATGATAAAAGAAAAGAGTAATATGAAGATTCACTGACAAGTAATTAGTACTAGTTCTTATTCAAGATATTTGCTTTGCAGTCGCAACCACCAACGTGCCCTTGAATCCATGCAAGCCAGTTTGGAGGCTGAGGTTAAGGGTAAATCTGATGCCATGAGGATCAAGAAGAAGCTTGAACAGGACATCAATGAGCTCGAGGTTGCTCTCGATGCTTCCAACAGGGGCAAGGCCGAGATGGAGAAGACTGTCAAGAGATACCAGCAACAGATCAGGGTAAATATGTCATTCTGGTATAACATCAAATGTCTCGCTTCATAAATAATGTGGTGAAGTTTTATTTTTCAATAGTATCTTTTAGTTAATAACTCTTCGATGCAAAACCATTTCAGAAATTAAAATTGATGATTATTGAATGACAATTTTTCCTTATCAAAACATTTTACATTTATAGGAGATGCAGACATCCATTGAGGAGGAACAGAGACAGCGTGATGAGGCTCGTGAGTCATACACCATGGCTGAGAGGAGATGCACTCTTATGACTGGTGAGGTCGAGGAGCTTAGATCTGCCTTGGAACAGGCCGAGAGGGCCCGCAAGGGATCTGACAATGAGCTTGCTGATGCCAACGACCGTGTCAATGAACTCACATCTCAGGTTTCATCTGTCCAGGGCCAGAAGAGAAAACTTGAGGGTGATATCAATGCCATGCAGACCGACCTCGATGAGATGCACGGCGAGTTGAAGGGTGCTGATGAGAGATGCAAGAAGGCTATGGCTGATGCCGCTCGTCTTGCTGATGAGCTCCGCGGCGAACAAGATCACAGCAGCCAGGTGGAAAAAGTACGCAAAAACTTGGAGAGCCAGGTCAAAGAATTCCAGATTCGTTTGGATGAAGCCGAGGCTTCCTCACTCAAGGGAGGTAAGAAGATGATCCAGAAACTGGAATCCAGAGTACATGAGCTTGAGGCTGAACTTGACAACGAACAACGCCGCCACGCTGAGACCCAGAAGAACATGCGCAAGGCCGACCGCCGTCTCAAAGAATTGGCCTTCCAGGCTGATGAGGACAGGAAGAACCAGGAACGTCTCCAGGAGCTTATTGACAAACTCAACGCTAAGATAAAGACATTCAAGCGCCAGGTCGAGGAAGCAGTAAGTATTTTATTTCCTTTTTAAAATATGTTTCCCTGTATCATTCAGACCGATGCGATGTGTATCTTATAATATAAAATCAAGAGTTAAAAGAACTTCATGAAACGTTACATTTTTCTCTTTTGTCGTTTACAGGAAGAAATCGCCGCCATCAATTTGGCCAAATACCGCAAAGCCCAGCATGAGCTTGAGGAGGCTGAAGAACGCGCTGACACCGCCGACGTTACCCTCCAGAAGTTCCGCGCTAAGAGCCGTAGCTCCGTATCTGTCCAGCGATCCAGCGTATCCGTTAGCGCTGCTAACGTAAGTATTTGGTTAAATTAAGTAAATATTGATATCGGATTTGATACATGTAATGAGTATACGTAAAATATCTTCTATGTTCTTTTATCTATTGAAACTTTTACAAACAATTTTTTTGTAAGATAATCGAACAAATCGATATATTAAAAAAAATAAGTATGTTTTGATGAAGAACGCACGTTTTTCAGTATATTACTAGATTTCTGTATATTTATCACAGCCGGGATTACTGAGTCCAAATGTTGGTCGAGGAATTAGTACTCAGAGAGAATCGTCATCTGCAAAATAGTTACATTACCACAATACAAATAGGAGGTAAACCAGACGTGTGACAGTTATTAGTTAGGAATAGCTAGAGAGGTTGTGGCTCCGATTCCCTTGCAGTAGACGATTTGGAGATATTTAGTTTGTAGATCTCCTTAGTGTATGACTTACTCACGTTTGAATCCTAGTTACTTATAATGGCGTAAGTGCGAATTGATACTAAAGTTTTTAGTTTAGACATTAGTGTTTCCCCTTCCCTGCGAATCTTACAGGCAGTCCATCATCATGTTGAATAAATACCGTAAGTTATTACAAGCGCTCGTGTGAACGTTCAGCTCTCCATTGCTATTGCGCTGTTGATGTCTGTTGGCTATATTTTATTGCTGTTGTTTTTCAGTAAACATCTAACGAAGTTTACAACAGATATTAGTAATACACAATCAGTAAGTCAGTCGGCATGGGTCGAGTGAAGATCCCTCTATCTGTATTTGGTTTTTTTCTCGTGATCCTTTTGTATTTTTCGTGTTCATTACCTCCTCCCCGAGATAGAAAAAAATAATAAAATGATTTAAGTTTTATCCTTTTCCAAAATGATGATTATGACAAAAACAAAACATTTCCTCAAAAAGAAAAAAGAGAAAAAGAGAACCCAAACCCACTGCATGTACAGCGGACAACTTTTGTTTGATATTATGAATAATCATCATAACCAAACATTCATTTCCAGAAAAAAACCCATCCTAAAATGACCCTATCCTACTGCCATCCTTACTTAACATACATCATCACATATCTAATCTACTGTCATCCGCCGCGTTAACGTTTGTCAGTCATTTCTGACTTCTTGTGGTTTTACTTGTATCATTGCATGGTTTACAGAATTACCTTACTTCATGTCCGAAGTTTCTAGCTTGAAAATGATAACTTAAAAGTATTAAAAAACTAGACCAAAAGTAAGATATGTTTCAATACTTTTTCTGGATATATTTCATGGGAGGAATGATAACATACACTTCAAATGACAAACAGCTCCAGTGAAATTGGAAAAGCCCAATTACATTAAGTTCATTAATGTTCATCCTAACACGTGTTTTGAGTTTCAGTGGTTTTGCATCCATTGTTTTTAAACGATGTTTTTTATATCAGCTACCCGTGTCATTTGATGAGACACAAACTTTAAATATGTGACATTTGAAATAAGATTTGTAGAGATTACCATAACCTTTTCTCTCAAATTCTCCAGGCTGATAAAAGTACATCTGAAACATCTTTCTATATTTCATTAATACGAATGTAATGTATAAAGTTCATTCGATTAATTAAATTTATATTTTATTTCTTAATTTCTCAAAGTTTTATCTGTAGTACATAATGAATATTCATTTTCCACTCTATGGTGTATTTTCTGTATACTTATGGCTGTTTTCTGTCTCTTGTAGTCCCCTAGTTCGTAGAGTTACCTTTCCCCTAGAACAAGAGGATCCTCGGTGATGAATTCATACCGTTCTGTAACACCGTCCAATGAGGGGGATGATGACGGATATTGACCAATCAAATGACTCCATGTGGATTGTGTTCAGAAGATGCCAGTTTTGCTTTGAATCCACATTGTAAAAGACAATGTTAAAGTCAAAAAACTTACAAACTGACCAAAGATACGAATGCTGCTGTTGTGTTTATCCAGTGTGTATTCAGCGAGCTAAGTGTGGATGAGCATACCTACATTCTTCGACATAAAAAACATTTGTCATACAAGTATGTTACAGGAAAAGGTCCCAATCAGCTAATCCGTCCACGACTAGAAGGATGCCTTACACAGTCTTGCAGATGAAAAATTCCCTGGATGAATTTTTCGTTTGCTTGTGACTTGTGTCCCGATGTTTTTATGTTTATTATTTATGAAATATGCAATAATATTTCTTCTCAGAGAGATTGTGATTGTAGTGTTACTTGTTAGTAATGTTATTATCATAAAACAATTTATCAGCTTTAAATTATTTATATGATATTATTATAAAATAGAATCATCTTGAGATGACCCCTTGTAGAGGGATGCTTAGATACTTTACTCAGATGATCCCTCATTGGACGAAAAAATGCATAGCGGAAACAACAAATATGTTTTATGTGTTTCTGTGTTGCGGTTTAATATGATGATGATGATGATGATGAACCTTAATAAAGCTCTTCTATGATGTATATCTATCTCTTGGTTTTCAATGCGTGCATGGTTTATTGTCTTGTGTGCAAACAGATGGACGAAATACAGTGTTTAACAATCTCCAATGAAACCTGTATCTTCCTAGCCTTGTAAACAATCTATTCAATAACAATAGCACAGTCAGGCATTCACTGTAGACAGTAGCTGACGTGACATTTGACGAAATAACATGAATCACATTTTCAATCAGAAGATGAAAGTTGCAAATTTCATTTGTTGTTTAGTTTACTTTAGCAAGTATAGCTATAACTATCCGTTCTAAAATTTCGTTCTATATTGAAATGCTTTAATGAAAGCGAATCATATATTTCACAATCTGATTGAAAATGTTGAATAAGCTCATTGACATTAGGTATGTGGCCGGCATAACATGTAAAATTACTCTGAACACCTTAGTTTAGGTCCAAATATAGCTGTAACAAATTCTCAGTTTATTGTACTTATGAGCATAACAAAACACCGACCTTCATATAAACAAAGAAAAAGCGTTTTCCCTACGAGATCATGATGGCGACCTATAAAAGATCGCTGGTTGGCTAATTTTTAAACGGACATGATTATGCCAACCCCGCTTACCAAAAATATCATGCCTTGTTAAACCTCTAACAGTGTTGGATTATATGGCAACCATAAAACTTGTCATCCTCAATCATATTTTTTTAGAAACTGCATTGTAAGTTTGTCCGTCAGAAGTCGACATCTATCACGGAAGTCACGAGAATCAAGACATGCAGACATCGTAGGAAGGATAAATGGATGTTACTATCAAGAAAGGGAAAGTTCACTATCATAACGATATTGTACAGCTTAGTAGCAAGCCTTTCATGTTGATCTTGCTGTAAATAAAGATCGAGGAAAGCAGCTGAAGTATAAAAGTCTGACATGTCGTGGATTTCAAGCTCAGGAAGGTATATTTATTGTAAACCAACGGACATATAAAGACATTAAGCAACAGGGCTATCACCATTTGTTACTGTTTGTATTCTGCTCTATACTGGACTGTCTACATAGGTTATATTCGTAGTACTTTATATACGAAATTGTCACCCTCCATTAGTGTTAGTATTCCATCCTATCCTGTCACCCGTGTTTACTGTTAGTAATCTCTCCTATACTACAATGTCACCTATTGTTATTGTTGGTACTCTGTCGTTTCCGGGACTATCAAACTTGGTTACTGTTAGTACTCTGTCCAATACTGGACTAAGCGCCCTTGGAGACTGTTTGAACTAGGTCCTACATACAGGATTGTCACCCTCCATTAGTGTTAGTATTCTGTCCTATCCTAGACACCCGTGGTTACTGTTAGTAATCTCTCCTATACTACAATGTCACCTATTGTTAATGTTAGTACTCGATCCTATATGGAATTATCACCCTTGGTTACTGTTAGTACTCTCTCCTATACTAAACTATCTCCCGTGGTGAATGTTAGTAATCTGTCCTATATTTGAATATCACCATTGGGTACTGTTGGTACTCTGTCCTATATTTGATAATCACCATTGGTTATTGTTAGTACTCTGTCCTATACTGTTATTGCTATCTCGTATACTGACTCGCCCTTGGTTACTGATAGTACACTGTCCTATACTGAACTGTCTCCCTTGTTTACTGTTAGTACTATCTTGTATACTGGATTTTTACCCTTGGTGACTATTAGTACTCTGTTCTGTGCTAGACTGTCACCCTTGGTTTCTGTTAGCATACTCTCCTATACTGGATTATCACCCTTGGTGACTGAGTACTATATTATAAATTGGATTATCACCCTTGGTTTCTGTTAGCATACTCTCCTATACTGGATTATCACCCTTGGTTTCTGTTAGCATACTCTCCTATACTGGATTATCACCCTTGGTTTCTGTTAGCATACTCT
>JAUMHH010121080.1:0-36211 GCA_032359455.1 Chlamys rubida
AACAAACAACCCGGGTAGGGCGCCTCTAAATAAACATAAAATAAACAAACAACCCGGGTATGGCGCCTCTAAATAAACATAAAATAAACAAACATTCCGGGTAGGGCGCCTCTAAATAAACATAAAATAAACAAACAACCCGGGTAGGGCGCCTCTAATTAAACATAAAATAAACAAACAACACGGGTAGGGCGCCTCTAAATAAACATAAAATAAACAAACAACTTGGGTAGATTGCCTTTAAAAAGACAAGAAAATAAAACAAACCACATGGCTTGGTCCCTTGTAAATGTACATACAAAAAATACAACACAGAAAACCTGAACTATGGGACACTGCATGAAGCAAGAAATTGGAAATGACAAGACGTCAAAACAAAAGGGAAAACAACTTAATTTACAAATCAAGTGATTGGGACCGAATAAGACGTTCTGTTTGATAGTAAAGACGTTTTCAGTCATTGTATACACATAAATATAAAGTAGTAAATAATGTCATGCTGTCGATCGTAAAATTTCTATAACGTCCTTTAAAGCCAAACATATTGGTATCATGAAAAAATCGTTATGAAATTTAAAAATAAGCGTATAGCCACAAATATTTGTATATCTATAAACATTTGTAGACTTTATTCGATGAACAGACAATTTGTACTTTATTGAGGAGAAATGTGTATTACGTTAAGTTAATAATCTATATAGATGTGAAAAGGGATTGAGTCCATTAAGTCCAAATTGATACGTTACTGTAACGTTAATGGATATCGATGTACCCCAGTCGTATGTTGATAGGTTAAACATGTTACAACAGAGGGGACGTAGCTCTGTGAAATAACAGCCCAATACTAATAATCAATGTGTAGCAATCTCAAGCTTACATTCTAACGTATGTCAAAATCTTTAATTGATAAATCTAGCATTGTCGTTCTCATTTGTTTATTCTTACTTGACTTGCTATTACACCCCATATGCGTTTATCTATACGTCACAAGAGCAAATGACGGCCATTTGATTATAACACCTGAGATTCCTTGTTGAAGAAATTTTGAATTTATAGAGGGTTTCAGGTTGAAAGCCGGTACTAAATATATTTGATTGCGCATCATCACCCAATACCTATATACATGCACATGCCAACACAATACATTGCTGTTTCAGGTTTCTGGTTCATGCACTGTCACATTGAGATCCATCAGATTACAGGAATGGCCCTCATACTGCAGGTCGGGGATGTCGACCAGATGCCGCCCACGCCCAAAAACTTCCCTACGTGTGGTAGTTTCCAATTTCCACAGGAGGAATTTGACAAATTTGTCAATGGTAAGTACAAGGGTATCTGTATTTGGCAATGCTCACTGTTATTTCATCTTTGTTGAATTTTGTTTTGTTTCCGATATATCAATTGATTTGTGTGATGATTTTGATCTTTGAAATCTAATAAAAGTTCGAAAGTTATCAAGAATTATCGAGAGTCTACACCTGTTTGTCTCACCAAGAGAACAAATAACAAATCCCATTGTGAATGTGTTATTGATTAACAGAGGACAATACCGACTTAAAAAGACATTATTTTATTCGCAGTTTCCACGGAGACAGGTGTACCGAAAACGTCTTCTTTGCGTTCTGATTTGAAACTAAAATCCGGACTGTCAGCAAACAATGCCATCCTGAAAGACGACAACTCCGATACGTGTGATTCCAGCAAACCTTCCGACAGAGAAACCATATACGTCATCACCATCTGTATCCTGGTCGCCCTTCTGATCATGGTGTCAGCTTTATGCTGGTGGCAGTGTAACGGGAGAGAGACTGTGTCTCACGAGGGGGCGGGCAACAAGTACGTACTACTGGGGGCAGACAATGGCAACGGCGGCAGCACACCGGACCCGTCCAACTACCTCACGTTCAGTAGGATTTAACAGTGTATTTATGTCATATTTGATTGATAATTTACAAGATTCCATCCCTTAAACAGATTTTATAAAAACGCTTTTTCATTGATTTTTGATCATATGTTGTTTGTATCGAGTGCTTTTGTGATTTCGAATTTCATAATTGTTATCCTAAATTGTATATCTCATAATTATCATTCTAAATTGAATGTTTGGAATTTTTCATCGTATCATTTAACGTTATATTGCTTCTTTTGTAAAAAATATGTTTCGTTGTTTTACTTTTTGCCAATAAAAATTCATATTTCAATCAACTGGTCTCCTTTGTTTTATACAATTTACATTTATTAGATTCCAAATGCTTACTAGAACTTGAGGATAGCCTGGGACGCGATGTATCATATATGCATTCACTTGCTTTTAGTACAATATGAATGTTCTGTGTGATATATAAAATTACGTTGCGCGCTATATTTTCCACGATTCAATGATTTTGAAATCAAATAATCAATCGTCAGAGTTCATAAGTAACTTCTTACCAAACAAAATATATACTGGAAACGAGGTTTGTCTGCAAGGTTAAATACATAATTCCAATGTACATCTCGGAAAATCAAAACAATCATTCTTACACTGTGCCGACGCACAATATATTCCTAATGTTAAAAATATAACCAAATATCTTTTAAAAGTTTAGAACGTTTATTTATCAAAAGACTATTAACGATAAAACTGTAATGGATTTCCCCTGGATAGATTTAAGATTCGAGACATGTTGTTTCTTAAATAAAAAACATAAAACATACGCTATGTAGAGTTATAGTTACAACAAACGGAGCTACATAAATTAGTATCAATAGCAGTTATGTTAAATTTTAAAGCATGCTACATGTACATCCAGATGATAAGTTAGTACGATTATACACTTGTACATAAAAGCATAATGCAAACATTTATAGAAAAACGTACAGCATCATGGGCATGTATATAAAAGCAATATGGGCATCAGCAGAATACGAAATATAGCATTAAGCAAATGAAAGACAAAAACTCAAGCCTATATATATGTATATCACAAAATGTTGACAGTACAAACAGAAATAACACGTATCAGATTACAGCAAATCTAAAGGAGATTTCTATGACAAGTTAAATATACACATCCTCATTCACTAGGAGATCGTTTTTAACGGATTTTTGGAGAGTGGTCTTGTAAATAGTATCCAGCTAACAATATTTAGAAAAATGATATCGTCTATCTAAATCAACATCCGGACATGTTACTTGATACGACTGTTTTATATATAAAAACTTTTGGTTAATCTCCGCCTTAGTCTTGTGACAAAAGCCATGTGACCTCGTGATCTTAACTGTCCTTATGTGACATTAGTTGCTATCATGTGACCTGATGTGTGACCATACCCATGGTCGTATGGCACAAGCTGGTTTGTTTGGTTCAATGGCTGTCTTTTTCAATCAAACAATTAAAAGAATAAATTGATATTTTGATCTTGTTTGTTTCATGCTAGGTACTATCGAGTATCGATTCCAGTATGCTCAGTAGTACTTCATAATTACCTTTGACGTACATGTCATTGATGTTAATCTGTAATAAAAGTACAATAATAAATCGGAGACACTGTTTATATTGAGTGTTATCTGTTGTGATGTGGACTCCCTTGTGTTACCGCACCGTTACGTCACCGTCACGTACGCCGCCCGTATACTGTCTACTGCTGAGTACGTGGAAATCCCTAACGTTATTTAACCCGTATGTGGAATTTGTTTAGCTAACGAAATATTGTCATTTCAATATATACGAGATTTCATCCATGAATTCCCCTTGGCGTCTGTGCTGCGCAAACGTTCAATGGTGGCCTGTATTCAATTGATCACGGGTTCGGGGAATCATCAGTTAGTGAACATGCAAAATCCACCCATTTATAAAATTCATTATAGCTACACATTTGTATCAAATTAAAGTATTATGTTTATGATTCAATAAACTCTTCGGGCAGATGCACAAAGTGTCCAATAAAATTACAAAGCGTTTATTGGTATGCATTTTAAAATAAATGCATGTAGCAGTAAATACAATAACGTCACTTCCGTCGGCCATTTTTATTGAATCTGTATAAATTTATATTTCCTGAACCTAGCACTGACGTGGTATCATGACACTAACCATAATGGATATCTAAATAACAATTTCGGCATTCATCAATTCCCCAGCAAGTGCTACAAATAAGATAAAGCCAATTGCATTTTGACTTTGTGGTCAGCAAAATCGAGATTAATCGATGTAATTTGAACAAAATGCATTTTGAAAAATCTACACTGTAGATACAAATGTATTTCGTACTATAACTTTAGCGAACTGTTTTTATGTGCTTAACAGCTCCCCATCTATTGGATATAGTTTGACGTCACTGGCTGCTTTGGAAACTGATCAAAAGTAAAATTAAAAGAATAACAATGACAATCACAGCATCAACGCATTATGACTATATCAGAACTCAGAGTTAACAAGGGAGACAATTTTATATCGACGGTTTGAAGGTACTGGCATGATTAAAGAAACAATATATATATCAAACTTTTGAATATTTGGAAACCAATCTCATGGTGCCACATGTGATAGAGTCAATGTTTACATTTCCGGAGAAATCTTCGCCCTCCTTTACCGGGGGGGGGGGGCTCTCATAATCCTGTTTGTTTTATATTAGTGTCGTCCTTTGATATCTCATTATTTTGTCCTTTGTACGTTGAAACCCAGGGAAATTGTGACTGTGTGTTTGATAGTACATTACTTCTGTTCTTTGTGTTGACACTATGACATGTTTTCCCCTTTGTTTCGACGCTGTAGTGTATTGTGTCCGTGTTCCTGACGCTTTTATACTTTTTGTTTATAGTATGGTTTAATTCTACATATTTGTATTAAATCACATTGTTAATATTTTGTTAAGATGTAACGACATAAAACAATGAATATATGGGAAACATGATACATCATGAATAATATACAATGTGGTATGGTTGTTCTCATAAATATATATATATATAACCCACGAACTTTAACGAGTGGTGTGGGTACTGAGAATGTGACATATGATAACTTTATACATGAAGCTCATTTTCAATTCTTCAAGATTTTTTCAAAAAATATCTTAAGGAAAAGACAGCAGAAATATTTAAAGTATTCTCCCAATACACAATTAAAGCATAAAATCTGCCCTTGTTTTGAACATTGGCTTAGTAAATAGTCTGATCTGATGTTAGAGTTACTTCCCTTGCAATATTAAATGTCCATTGTTTGATATAATAATAGTTTTAGACTGTCTATTTTTAGCTGATGCGGTCAAGGTGCTGCTGTCATTTCTCGTTATGGTAGTTATGCATAAGTACGTCTAATCTCTGGACGTTTTTATGGGTATACTCGATGTATATTGTAGGTGTTGTTGATAGGTTGGTGTCGTCAGTTCCAATCCCACGGTCTCCAGACGGCGCGCGTACGTGGTATTGTCAACCCCTATGGGTGGAAAAGCACGGTGATCTTGACGGGAGATGGAGACCAGACCTAGATGAGTAGGACAGCCACGTCCATCATTTAATTCCTGTTGGCATGCACTGGCGCTGGGCAATCTGATTTGTGTGTTATATTGCACTGCCTGTGGTATTTTTGTAAGACGGTCGACGAGTATCATTTAAAGGGCAGTTGTGTATTTAGTGTATTCCTAACTACACATTGATTAATTAAATACATTGTACAATTTCTATAGGAATCTTTAAGAATTTCCTGAACTCAACTATGATACTGCGTTTGGACCATTTCAATTTTCAAACTACACTGGACAGGAGCTTGTCTTCATTACCGTTGCACAAGGTGAAGCAAATTTCTCGGAAATTGAAAATTTTAGAGGGAAACTTTTATACAAAAAATACACTTTATAATTTGATTATTGGTTGTGAAACCCCAACGATTGTGTTCTTGACCCAGGTTCAAGGATATTGATTTTAACACCATGACTGTGAGATCCTTGAGATTTAATCAAGATTTTGACAGGAGATGTCTCCAACTAGCATGTCAGCATGTTCCACGCGAGGTTTGGAGCTTTACCTTTGACCCTGCACCAAAGGAAAATCAATAGTACAATTGAGTGTTATCGGCCAAATCATCGGTCTGAAGAATGTGTCCAAAATATCCAAACCACAGCACATTAGCATGAATTATAAGTCACATTTACAATTCTAACCTGTATATCCTACAGTGACTGCTGTATGTGTCTTTTCTTGTATCTTTGATCATATCCTGGAACACATGTAGGACATTTCATTGATGAGACAACACCGCAACCTCCCATGTACATTGGCATGCCGGTAGGGCAATACCAACGTAGATCAGGACCAATTTATCGTTTATTATGCCCATTAGAGAGCCTTGAGGTTTTGTTGTCACTACCAGATTCCTTGATATGTGATCTCGTGACATTAATTCGATTCGACTTAGGATTTACATGGCGGGGGTCATCGATGAAGCAGAAGACGCTTACCCTTCTGAAAACCTAGTCTCAAAAGCCTTGTACGTTTTAAATGGTCTAAATGTTAATCTTCCTTTGTTCATATTTGTCCCCAGCTTTATCAATTTAAGTTCGAATTAGTATTTTGTTGACGTTTCGGTATCCTCTTGTTTTTTTTAAAGTAAAAAAAATAGATGCAACATTTTTCGCAAATGGACACATGGCTGCTTTAAGTAAGAAAGAGGTTGTTTCGTATCATATTGAGGGTTAATGTTTAAAGTGCATTATTTGGGATTCAATTGAAAGTTTGGAGAACACCACTACTTCAAAATGAATTTAACATAGTAATTATTCCGCCCATTACAGCAGTAGCCATAGCTCTTAAAAACACAACTTTATTATTCTTTCGACATTAGTTGATGTCAGAACTCTAATAACATATTATAACCTGAATCACTGGTGCAGCTGTAATACCAACGACATCACAGAAAGCATACACTAAGATAGTATTCACCAGTAATCTGCTATCAAGTAGAAGTATTGTTGATGCTTGTGCTTAAGGCAGGAATAAATTGCGTTTGTTTTTACGTATTGGAACCCAACCTAATGGATTGTAAGAGTGATGTATGATACATTAAGTGGTATGTGTGTAAAATTTGGAATCCGTGTACAAAGTAAGACGTGGGAAATTAGAGCCAAACACTTAGCATTTAGTCGTTATCTGTGCCTTAAACTTCCTCTACAGGAGTGAGTTATCAGAGTCCGGTGGTAGTTAATTTGTGAAGCACGATTGGAAGAGGGACACTACTGTTTTGGAACATACTTATCATGTGTCAGGTATTCGTTTAGCATTGTCATCAACTAGCAAAACAGGATTCCTACAAGATATTTTGCACATGCATTCACCGACAGATGACTTTCGAGAACGGCGGTTTCTCCTATTCCGGGAATAGTGTAAGCACATATTGATACATTGTAGAAAATTGAACTTTGTAATGTTGTTACCATGTTTGTGGTATATCACTATTCATTTTAATCAGTGATTGCTTAGACACTTCAAGTTTGGAAAAACATTGTCTGGTTCATTCCATTTAAGCAAAACTGTTAAAAAATCCTTTTAGAAGCCAACACTGATTATCCCACCACTGTCTGTCATGTACAAATGTGTTGAAACCTCCTGCTGTGTATGGACGGGGTACAACGCCGATACTTCCCATGTAAGTCAACAGCAACGCTGTCTGTTTAATTCAGCTTTAAATTCCTTCTTAAGTGCATGAAAACAAAACTTAGAAGTGTCTGATATTCATGGTTTACATTAACGTCAAATCTAAGAAATGCTTATGAATTACTATGTACGAACCGTATAAAGCTGAAGGGATTACTGCATAAAATTAAAAAGTTTTTGTTATTTTTATGTAATTTCATTTTAATTTTAATAAAATGCTACTTACGTGTAATATTGTTTATCAGTAATAAAGGAGGGGACACTCTGAACATTTGACATATATAGATTTTAGATAAAGCATCTTTATCGAACTGATCTATGCATTACATATCTATATACACTACATAGCACCAAGAAATACATTTTAGAGTAGCTGCGTCATTGAACGAATCCTTTAATGGGTGCTTGAAGAAAATCACTGACATCTGGATGTCGTTGACCTGAAGAACTCTTACAGATCCAGCAAGAAAAGGAACCTTCACCAGTAATGATACATTTCTATGCGTGTCTAACGACAGCACAGGGAGGGATTCATGTCTTTTTCATATAAAAAAATCCTTTTAGAAGCCAACACTGATTATCTCGCCACTGTCTTTCATGCACAAATGTGTTGAAACCTCCTGCTGTGTATGGACGGGGTACAACGTCGATACTTCTCATGTAAGTCAACAACACCGCTGTCTGTTCAATTCAGCTTTAAATTCCTTCTTAAGTGCATGAAAACAAAACTTAAAAGTGTCTGATATTCATGGTTTACATTAACGTCAAATCCAAGAAATGGTTATGAATTACTATATACGAGCCGTATAAATGTAATTTCAATTTTATTGTAATAAAATGCTACTTACATGTACGTGTATATTGTTTATCAGTCGTAATAAAGGAGGGAACATTTGACATATATAGATTTTAGAAAAAGCATCTTTATCTAACTGATCCATGCATTACACATATATACACTACATAACACCACGAAATACATTTTAGAAAAGCTGGGCCATTGAACGAATCCTTTAATGGAGGCTTGAAGAAAATCACTGACATCTGGATGTCGTTGACCTGCAGAACTCGTACAGAAACAGGAAGAAAAGGAGCCTTCACCAGTAATGATACATTTCTATGCGTGTCTAACGACAGCAGAGGGAGGGATTCATGTCTTTTTCATATCATTGTGACCACAAAATTATTCCAAGTATTGGGAATAGACAAAATTACGAGTTCGTTGCCCTTTTTATTCATAATTGATCTACAGCCCTACCACAGGTTGACTACTTTGATAATAGATTTAGCCTCTGATTAAATATATTGTACCTATTCAGCGCCTTTAACCCTTATGTCGTCCGTCCTATGATTGAATGGATAGACGTTCCGAGATGAAGTGCACAAGTTTATGTGCAGAGTAATATCCCCAGTCTGAAACCAATATCAAAATAAGGACATAACATAGTATACCTGCCTGGTAGCCGTAACTATAAAATAGAAAAGTATAATAAAATAAAACTAAATACTAATCAATCGGGACATTAAAATTATTCATCATCAAAGGTATATATTCTGTTTTGCAGATAATATATCAAGGACCGGATTTCTGTTAAAAATAGGCAAATAGGGAATCTTTAAAGAGAGTTCTAAGGAACAAAACAGCATGGCAGTGATTGAATGTGTCCTGTCACGTCTCTTCACAATGCAAGCTGGCAGTCTGGCATGCTCATATAAAGGGTAGAAAAACAACCGTATGTAAATGATTACAGATCTATCTAACACTAATTAATATTTCTCCACTAATGTGTGTCAAAAATAATTTCGTTTTGTAAATATGACTGTTGCCCTGGTTTGTCTAGGGATATTTTTCTTTCTTTGTTTTGAAAACATGAGAAAGAATATGTGGTTCTGTGAATATGACTTCGTCGGAAACTTTTTCTAGAAACAGTTAATAATCGAAATACAAAAAATGTCGGAAAAAATTCTGTTTTTTTTTTGTTCAATGCAAGACTAAGCTAAAAAAATCATATTCTTCAACTATCAGAGATACTTTGATATGATAACTTTACTTATTACTCAGCCTACAGAATTGATGGACACGAATCCATTTCGTATACAAATCTAGAGCATGGCAGTTTGTAATGCCAACTGTTCCTGTAAGATGTATTACATAAACACAATGGAAATATCGTTTAGTATGGCAATAAGCTTGTTATAAATATAAAGTATCATCGCCGAACCTTTCTGTCTGATACTGTCATACCCCAGTACTTCTGTATCACTGTCATATCTTGATTATTTTCTGGTTTCTATTAGATCTCAGTTATTGTTTGATCATCGAGAGCACTCTCATACTGCTTATCGTAAAGGAATACCATTATATAGATCAATATGATCTCACCAGCAATTCGTTTTCTGATATTTTATCTTTCTTGGACCATTAGTGGACTACGTTTGATCAACGTACTCACTCCAGTACCCCGCTACTATTCCGTCTATAGTACTGGCATTATCACAACAATCATATATGTAATCAATAGTCACAAACCAATGCTATTAGCAGAACTCACACAACTAAATAATTTACTATATGTTATTACTAAGCTTTTGAGCTAATAACGTTAATATTTGAAGGTCAACACTAGTGACAACTGTCAAGATTCACAGATACATACCCGAAAAAGGCGGATTCAAAAGGCATTTTTGGGGGGATTGAATGGCACATAAGAGGGCTACATGCGTCTGCTTTTGACAACCGGGAGTTGACAAGCCAAACCGGTGAAGCGGAACGGGAATACCCCCTGACATTTGACCAAATATCAATCCGCCATCACATATTAAAATCTACTAAAACTATACGTTTTTCTAAAGTTAAATATCTGTAGATTTCATTCAATGTAAAATATGTCCACAATTACCCATTTCATTTACACAAAGGCACAGTATTTAACCGGAACAAAGAGTTAGGGATTACAATCGTTATGCTGATTTGCTGAAACGCTTGCTGATTGGCTGATTTAGTTGTGTGAGTCCTAGTTTCTACCACATGTAATACAGAATTAGAATGGAAAGAGCGTTCAGTATGACAATAAGCTTGTCATAAATACTAAGTATAATATTCGGACTTTCCTGTCTGGTACTGTCATACACAAGTACCTCTCTGTTACTCTCACATTTTGATTATTTCTGATTTCTCTTCGATCTCAGTAATTGTTTGAACCTGCTGATCGTAAAATAAAACCTTTTTTATAGAGCAATGTGATTGCACCAGCTATTCGTATTATGATAATGTTATCTCTCTTGGACCATTAGTGGACTACGTTTGATCAACGTACTCTCTCCAGTACCCCGCTGCTATTCCATCTATAGTACTGGCATAAGCACAAACAATCATTAATGTAATATATACAGTCACAAACCAATGCTATTAAGAACCATCATTTCCCTTATCGACACATCCACTCTACTGATGCATCAACAGCAGGAAATCGTCCTTGCTATACTCATTAACTGTTCGTATGTACTCTTCCACATCTTACCAACGAAAAGCTACATTGTGAGTATTTTCCACGGGCGATGTTTTACACTATTTTATACTGTGCTTACACTCTTCTATAACTTTCCCGCTTATACAACATAGACAAGCAGATTGACGATATCAGTGCGAAATATCTGCGGCCTATAAATTAGGTTTGCGGTATTTTCCGTAAATATAATATATAGATGGAAACCATTACTATACTTCCGTTAAGCGGTACGCAGGAGCAGTAGGACGTGTCGCCCCTTCCAACGGTCAGGACTGCGGTATACCCATCAGTAATTGATAGTTGATGTATTGACGTGCCCGAGGGGAGGGGGATTTGTCTGCCAGGGGAGGGGGCAGAGATTAGTCGATGGCAGACCTTGCCGTAGACGTCTAGTGTATACAACACAATGTCCAGCAAAATCTTCTGTCTTCGTTATTGAACTCACAACATAACCTACAAGACAAACCCATTACAACGCAACATATATCAACACGTATGCATATTTAGACGAGGATGTATCGTCTACCGGACACAATAGCTGAATGGACCCATTCTCATTATTGACACGACCAAGTCTGGGTGCTAACTGCCTAGTAACAGAATCTGTAACGGCATTGCCAAAGACGTTACGCTAAAAGTTAATATAAATATTAGTACGAAAGGTTGACAAGAAGCAATCTAACTAAACCGAGACCAGTCGTTAGAATAGCAGATGAGTTTGCTACCGTATAGTACGATTGTCAACACTAGAAGTATGTTTTTTTCAGAAAATATCATATTTGTATGATACATTATAATCTGACTGGTTTCTTGAATGAAGTATAAATATTCGATCAGAGTTTTGTCTCTAAATGATCTTATGCCGTGCTTCTTGAAGGCTTATTATTTGAGACGTACAAATGTTATGTTTTTCATTGTTTATTAGGCTTTACTAGATAAGAATAATGTCAAACTAAATATCTTCGCATGTTGTATTAACAAATTTGATACAGTATACAAGGTATGTTTCAATATTTTCTACCATAAACTTTAGTGGTTCATAAGCAGATCCGTTATGTCGATTTGTGCTCAAAACCAAAGCCATATAAATGAATGACGAGCTTGTTCAAGCGGTTTGTGCAAGTAAAGTGCCGAGGTAGTCACACGTTTCTCTGTGAAAATGTACAATGCTGTATTGTGTAATTGATTGGATAGAAGATATTACGTAACCCACTCGGAATTTCAATTGTGATATCTGACAACTGCAGTCTTTAAGTCTGCACCAGAAGCCTGACACACACAGCGAACGACTGGCACTGCTAGCAAACGTATATCACTAAAAGCTTCATTTACGCAGAAATTTTATGAAGATGGATGTAAATGGCAAACACACTTATGGATATGTAATGAAATAAACTCGTAAGTTTAATACATTGCTAGATGAGAAATTTTATATTTCAGTAAAGATGAAATGACAATTCTCATTCCAAATGTCAAAATAAAGTAATGATAAATAATAAGAGTATACAAGAGTGTACTGGCCAGTTATATTTGATACAGTGATGCACTTCCATTGTTATTTGTTTCTTAACTAGATTGTTTACGATACAAGGAAATGGAGATATATATGCTGAATTGCTTGTCTGATTTGTCCGTCTTATAATCGAGACTAATACACATGAATTAGTTTTTCATTTCAGACATCTTGTCTTGAGGTCTCCTGCAACAGTGTAGTGACAAATGGTGTCTCAAGTTGTTTTAGCCTATGTTACTTAGAACGTACCCTTTTCCTAGTTTGTATATACTTAAACACACACATTGGTCGCAATACTTCAGTACACCTAATAGTAACGGAATAGTACATAGTTATGTTACCCTCATTACATATCTTTGTTGTCTTCATCAAATATCTTTGTTGTCTTCATCAAATATCTTTGTTGTCTTCATCAAATATCTTTGTTGTCCTCATTACATATTTTTGTGTTGTCCTCATTACATATTTTTGTGTTGTCCTCATTACATATTTTTGTATTCTTAATTACATATCTTTGTTGTTCTCATTACATATCTTTGTTATCTTAATTAAATATCTTTCTTGTCCTCATTATATATCTTTGCTATCTTAATTATATATCTTTGTTGTCCTCATTACATATCTTTGCTATCTTAATTAAATATCTTTTGTTGTCCTCATTACATATCTTTGCTATCTTAATTACATGCCATTGTTGTCCTCATTACATACAGTATCTTTACTATCTTAATTAAATATCTTTGTTGTCCTCATTACATATCTTTGCTATCTCAATTAAATATCTTTATTGTCCTCATAACATCTTTTTGATTTCTTAATTAAATATCTTTATTATCCTCATTACATTAACTTTTTTTCCTCATTTCAGTAAATTGCTGTCCTCACTAGAAATCCTTGTTGGCTTCATAACATATAATTGTTTTCTCGCTAGTTTTCTATGTTGCCCTCATAACATTTATTTGCTGTCACAACTACATATTATTGTTGTTTTCGTTACATATTTACTCTTCTATGAAATTTTACAACAGGTTTTTAATATTAATATTGGTTTACGAGGGCCATTTTGCGATTTCTTTCACTAGTGTCAGGAACCACATGTATGATGTTTATTTGTGGATCTTTCTATTATAAGCCTTCGAAGTATCCCCAAAAAAGTACTTTCGCTATCGCGCTATCCATGCCGCTAACGCTGCGCGGTAGTCTCCCCTTGCTATACTGGCGAGACCCTAGCAGATTGCACTACCTAGAACACTCCTAGAAGCATACCGATTTCCATTTTGTTTGGTAGTGGGAATAGGTAGAGGTCACAGGGACTTAGATCTGGTGAATAGGCTTGGGGTGGTCAATCTGTACTTCGTTCTTTTACTTCAAAAACACCTGTACAATACTCTTGTTTGTGAGATGAAGCATTGTCGTGAATAAGCTGGGTGCCACTGAACCCTTTTCTTGAACGTTTTTTTATGTAGAGTATTTTGACAATCTTCAGTACTTTGTCTCTGTAAAACTTGGCAGTGATAGTTTTCCCTTCTTGCACGGTATCTGAACCACAAGCCGACAAGAATTGAAAAAAATGGCATTCAAAACGTTTTGGCGCTTTTAATATGTCTAAAATTCACTGGCCTTTCTCGATTTCTCGACAACCAGCGCTCGTTATTAGCGCGCATCTGGGGTTCAAAGTAATAGACCCAGGTAGCATCCCTATTTACACAGATAACTTTCTTGAATCGCAATTACCGAACTTTTTTTAATATTATTTTATCACATTTCAAACGTTTGGCATTTTGTTCAGATGTCAGTAAAAGGGAAATCCACCGGGCACAAAGGTTCTTTACCTTCAAGCTCTTAGTCAGAATGTGATGTGTACTGCCTTCTGAAATGCCAACCATATGACTTTCTCAGAAACCGTATAACTACCCTCTTCCTTAAGTATTGCTTTCACATCATTAATGTTCTACTGCTAGCCTGCCTGGTCATGTGTCCTCTTTGATATCAACTTTACCATTCTTGAATGTGTTCACCCACTTAAAATCAGTTGTCAATGTGACAGCAGAGGTGCACTTAATGCTGCACAACTCTGAATGTATCTGTTTTGGCGGTATCTAAACAACTGACTTTTCTTAATATTAAAAGTTTCTTTTCATATTTAGTCTCATCCTTCATTTTAGCATTGAAAGGTGGCCACTAGTCACGAGTGAATACATTGCAACAACGATTAACTTGTTCAATTCTTGTCGGATGCTGTCTAATTGTGCACGTTCGTTGGTCTTTTAATATTTTTGCTGTCTGCCAATGCCAATGCCAATCTTTTGTTACTTAAAATGAAATTCATTTTAGGAATAAGTCTTGCTTTGCTTTTTTTCTACAGGATTCAAAGATCACATCTACGGGGAAACCATTCCATTGGTTGATAAATGAAATTCTGTCACATTGATTAAAATGCCTATTATTCAATTTGACCTTATATCTATTACAACCTACCTAACATGCTGACCTTATATATATTACAACATACGCTCACTCTCTTAAAGTTGTTTTCTTAAGTCTACAAGTCTATCATAGCTCGATTGATCCTGTGTCTAATACACTGACCTATTGTTTACTGTATGCTACTTAAAATGTTGATCTTACGTATTAAGTTGAATACTTCAAGTACAGTATAGGTATATGATGAACACGCATTACTAATACACTAATCAACCCTATGATATACAGCAAAATAAATCTTGGTTATTCCTTAAATCTAAGATTTAAACATTTCAGTGAAAATAGTAAATTTCTATAAGACAATACTAAATAAACATACAATGGCTATAACAAGTCAATTGATAAAAGCAACAAAACACAAGAATAAATTATGTCATTGTATCTACAACACCGTCAAAAAAAGAACAATAAATCAATAACTTATTATTGTCGTACTGTGGGTCATGAGGGGACCATTTCAATAGCACTGACGGTTACTGCCATAGTGTTTGATTATGAGGTAGCGATGGTGTTATGTTGTAATATTATCTGTAATGGCCAATATTTATCACGTTATGTAGGGTTTTATAGACAACCTTCTCCTAGTCAATGTTTCTATTTATGTTTAAAAATACGTAAGGCTTGGAGTTACATTTTTGACCTTTAGGAACACTGTAGGCTAATGGTCATATATCAACCAGTACAGTGCGACGTAAGATAAACCGCAAAGAGTTATGTAGTGAGGTGATCACTATATACATTTTAAGGTAATCATTATACATGCCGTTATGTTGTCGGTAAATGTCATCAGGTTTTCCAATTTAGATCCCCATTATTTCATATATGTTGGTAAATGCAAAGGTGTGAAGCTGCCGAAGAAGTTATGTGGTATATATTATTTCAAATTCTTGGAGAGAAATGAACTCCATGTACAGTATTTTTCGAAACTCTTGCTGTTTAAGCAAGTCTTCTTCATTTTATATTTTGCTTATAGATGATAACGAAATCTATAGCAAATACATGCCATTACTAGTATTTAAAAACGTATATAATTATTGTTATTTGGGTTGACAGAGTAAAACGCAAGTGTTAATTTCACAATTATTTGTAAAGCACTGCGAAATATCTTCAAATGCTTATATAGATACAAAAAGGCTATCATATTTTGATAATTTTGAATTATCACATGCAGTTGAACATGTTGAAGTTAAATTAGCTACAAAAGTACACCATTCATTAACTCGATTTATATGTGTTGTTTAGCTTAGGATTTTTTTCTGTTTTTCTCAAAAACAAACTTGATAAATGCAAGTTATAAAACTTTTAACTATTTCTAAATGAGTTAATACACCATAACATGAGCTGTTCTACTTTTAGTATGAATATTCATTTTATGTACTGAACAGTGTTTTATTGTTTCTTTTTACAGATAGGTGGGATGTGATGTATTACCTAATACAAGTATACTCCAAGTAATATAACATAAATCAACATCGCACGAAGACTCCAACTCTAAGCCCATAAATCAGGTACTGTTGTGTGGCACGCTCTCCGCCGAGGATCGTTAACTTGGACAGTATGGCATTCTGTGAGACGGTAACGACTGAAGACATCAGATGCCGTGATCCCAAGTAATGATTTCAAATGACAACTTTAAATTGTAGCCTTTCATCAGTCTTTCATCCCATCAAGATTCACGACGTTTAAATGAGCGCGAAACCTCGACGTGCTTTCTCCTGAATACTTCCTACACTGTCAGCATTAGTTGGCGAAATTGATTGGCTTTTTTATTGTGTTCAAAAATTGATATTTCACTGCGCCTTCTGAACTGTTTCAAATTATTTCAAGAAGGCCGCACATGTAATCAATATACGGTGCAAATAAAGAAATTACATGCGTACAATTAACTCAAACATAATAATATGTAAGTTCGCATGCACCGAGTTTAAGTGTATGTGAATGCAGCGCAAGGTATTTAGCACGCATGACGTGTACGTTATCATGATGTCACAATTAAAGATATTGCCGCTACATTTCGAAGTTATTAGTTTGCTAACGCTATATGAGATCAAGTGCATATTGTTTGTTCTTCATAAAAACATTAAACACTTTTTAAAAATTTATTAAAAATAAAAGAATATTTTATAATCGATTATCTGATTCTTTTAAGCAAGCAGGTTTATGAATTTTCTTCTCCACAACCGGATGTCAATCGCATAACAGAATCGTCTTTAGTATTTACGTACAAAACTGAAAAAAACATGGTCTCCTAATCTTCAGATGCTCCGTTACGAGCTATATCATTTCTTCGACGATCATTAAGTTCTGTCGATATATATGCCAGCATTCTGTGCCTGTTGAGGTACTCTTAGGCTTGTTCAAATGTAAAACAGAAAAAACGTATACACCTGTTGACGACCTCAACGTCGCTACTGAAAGACAGCATCGATGGACACACAAACACAGAAGTCATCAGGAGCTGATACAGAAATATCTTAGGCCAAAAGCAGTGCTCTAGTTTTGCATTTCCTGCTGTGACACCAATCATGAAGTCACGTTCAGATAAACAGTACTCGTTACCAGATGTCTACAAACATCTTTGCTAAAATTACCTATATATAGCATATGGTGTTTCTTAACATTAGGTGTCGATTCACATCCTTATGTGGAATTCGGGAGAATTAGGCCAATTATTATTAAAAATAATTGTAATAAAATGAAGCATACAACAGTAAATCGCAGGGACCTGAGAATTTGTTACAGCTATATTTGGACCTAAACTAAGGTGTTCAAAGTAATTTTACATGTTGTAGGGGTTTAGATCGACTTTCGTTGTTACATTATGCCATCATTACGGTCATAAAATGGCATCTAAGCAATAGATGATACAAAAAGCCGAACCATGAATAGCGGGGCATATGTGACTGGGCAGTGAAGGTGACTAGAATGTTAATACTCCAGAAAAAGTAATTAATAGGAGTTCAGAAACGTTAATTAGTGGTATTGTGAGTGAGGTGTGTCTTTGATTTCAAGCTCTTACAGACCGATAATAGGTCAATAGCATTGTAGTCGTTTGTAAGAATAGTTGGTCTTGTTGACAAACACTTTACATATAAATGGTTTTCTGTCTACCCTAAATACGTCATTTTTCTTCATTTACAAATGTAGCATCAGGCAAAAGAAAATTCCTCATATATCAGAATTTGTTCGTTTCTTCTTCGTTTGATCGATGGTGTGGGCTTGCGATAGTGTTCCTGCTCTTTTGGTGTCTACGGCTTCTGTTCTGGTTTTTACGTTTCGAATATATGTTCTGTCTTTGAATGATGACATTTGGTCCTATTTGTTTTCGTATCTTTTCACAGCCTTGCGCTCATGTTATAAGTCAATAAATATGTATGGTATGCGACCGTATCATTTTCGTACCTATTCGAGTATAACGATCAAACAGCAGGCTTAATATATGCTGTTATATATATTTTGATACGCTTTCTGAACATATCAAGCAAAACCTGATATTTAGACATAAAATGTCTGAAGTCGTGGCATGCACTGTTAAGTCTTGAATTAAAGCTACGAAGCTCACATTGACATACCAGATAAAAGACCAATAACGGCCGAATATTAGAAAGCCTAGGTGGAGATGAAAGGATTACTAAAAGCAACAAGACGCACTGATTATCCAGACCACTTTGGCAGAATTACCCCATGTGGTGCAAGTAGATGATGTCGACATGTTTATGTCAAGGTTTCCATGACGTGCTAGGAATATTGATGTAGCGCGAGAAACCTCAAAGGCCTGATAATTCATTCGCCTATGTTACCATTTTTGATGGAATTTAGGATAAAACGTACTATTTTGTTAACTGCAATAGACGTAAAATACTGAACATTTAACCTTCATAATATGAAGCGAGTCCCATATCTCCGGGCCCTAGGTCTTCTACAATAAAACATCTTATATATGGAGATAACAATGTGACGTAACGAGGTGCTCTGAGGGATTAATAACGTTCGTTTACAACGCTAATTCGGCCCGTCTGTGGCGTCTCCGGAATATTTTTGAAAATATTAAAAATGTTTTTATATCATTGAATAACAACACCCTTATTCAAAACAATGAAACAGGATGGCAGCCTGTATCTAATATCTGATGTCTGGTGAATCTAACATTGCTTTGGTGTCTCCAGATGTATGCTAATAACACCATTTGACTATCTTCCAGCACAGTATCGCCTATTTGAGAAGACATGCCGGAGGGACATTTTGGTATGTTAGCACGTCTCTTAATGGGATAGGGGGAGAGTTACGAGATCATCCCCTCCTATGTTTCGGCGAGTGTCATACAGTATTACCTCAGCAATGCAACAGACCAGTCATAATTCCCACTGTTACAACGAAAGCAATAGAATAAATGAATATCTTTACACACAGCTTGTGTTGTTTTCTGATTTCCATGCTGTCCATGGTGGACCATATGCGTACCGTATATTTGATATCCAAGTCAATTGTCTACAGCGATGGCAGTATGACACAAAACACATACATTACAGACCCCAAATGTGTATGTCTAACATCGCAATGGAATGGCTAGGACGGAATGGTTTGTGGTTTATCTTTAATAACACAACGCCGTCAAAATTGGTCTCGTCTTATTTACCCTATCATTGTTAGAGGTAGTTATTAAAGAAATGACGTAGACTACCTGACCCTATCAGGTTCCATGACTACATAGTGTATAGCTATGGTCTATATGTAGTTCGAATAGATAAGCATCTCAATATCTTAAATCATAAAAGACGATAAGGATTTGTATAGTACATGTTTACATAAACGTCGTTTTCCGCTGAATTAAAGTACACATTAATCGTTCATATATGATATACTGCATATTAGAACGATTCCAGTGTGGCACTCACAATACGTTCTGCACTGTCGTTATGTCTCGTTCAGTGTGTAGTATGATGTAAATATTTTATTTCAACGTATTGTATCATCATGCAGCTGGAAGTTTATCTTCATGTTACATTTTTATGTACTGACTAAGACACAGTGTAAGCGAAACTGTATTGGGGACACATATTAAAACTAATTAACACGCATTCACTGATAATCTGTTATTTGCAAAATATAAATTAAAAAAAATTGAGCAAAATAAAATGGTAAAACGAATATATAGGCAGCAGCAATATGATTGCGTCGCTACAATAGAATGCGCTCAACTAAAATAAATGGACGTTATATTTTTATGGACATTTTTTCACACATAATGGCTTGAAAAAAAGTTTTAAATACAACGTTTGTTTTGTTCACACCATAATTTGCCAAGTAGCATTTATATTTTGAAACAAAACATTAAGCAAAAGACCTTTTGAAAAATCCAATAGTAGCTTATTCTGTATACGTCTTAAGTTTTACGTGTGAGAGAAATATATATGTCTAAGATGTTGTAAATTTAAGATTTTAAAAAATAACCTGGAACATAATGTTTGGCATGTTTCTGGCAAATAGTCTTTAACAGAACGAAACATACCTGGATCCAGGTGTCAACACTTTAATATTTAACATGTTTTAATGTGTGTTGATCAATATGATTACCTCTGTATATAATACTAGGGTAAGTATACATAAAAAAGACTTTGTTTTCAGTTTCATGTTTATCTGAAAGTTAAAGTCAAAGATTGAAATTAAACTAATTTGGGTAAGATTTATACATCTCATTCCACAATTCCATTGATAAAACCATACCATAGTGCTCGGAAGCTAATTTGTTTCTGTTATAGAAACGGATCACAGTGAGTAATGAAGTATTTTCTGGGACGTCAATGAAGGTATTGCATGGTTATAAGACGATAGTTATGTGTATGTCTAGCTGTTAACACGACCGACACAACATTAACATGAGAGACGGCAAAACAATACTTGGAACGGACCGACAATTTGTCAGTAAAAATGACCTGTCATCCCTCATACCAAAACCTATTTAACAAAAAAATCATTTCTTAATATGTTGGTAAAAATCAGTGTATGTTCTATGAATTCTTTTGATAGCCAACATGAGAAATTCATTGGCCTAATAATCGATATTGGCAACAAACATGACTCCCGATTGATTCCCGTCACACCACTCTACATACACCACACGTTTGTCTCTGGCGTCGAAGAAAAGAAAACAATGCGCGTGCGCGGTAAAATGGTTTTGCAGCAGAAGCAGACGACATATAGCGTTTCTCTCAGTTACAGACGATGGTGGTGCGTCAGGTGGATTTGCAGGATGTCATGGAAATGTTTGGGAGGGTGACAGCCTTTCTACTCCTTTTGTACGCTGATATTTACCGGTAAGTACCCTTTGTGAACGTTTTGGGGGTTCTACCAGCGCTTTCCCTCCACTGGCCAACAATCGGTCAAACAGCACACATGTTGAGATTGACGTGAAAGCTTACTACCAAACATTTCTCCGAGTTATTGGCCCAAACCAAATCAGTCTATTGACAGGGTTGCAGAAATTGTTTGCAGTTACTTAAGCTTTTTTTTATTCTTCTGGTGTTGAAATGTCAACCTCAATCCATTGAAATGAAACCAGAGTTACGACTGATAATCTCATTCGATCGGATATATTTCTGCACGCAAGCATCGAAGACCTTGACAGGGATTCTGTGCTAGGTTTGTCCAAAATTGGTAGTCTCGGAGGATTTTATACTGTTTTATCTTATTCTCCATTGATGTGGTATTTTGTCGGTAGACCATTGCAATAGACGACTGAAAGCTCAATTTTGGAGCCAAACGTTCGAAATATTTTGATGCAGAAAAAAAGCTTCTATGTCTCTGGTCGTTACTGCCTACCGATATTTATGTTTTATGCTGTATAAATGTGTCCCTGTTATCAGATACAGACAGGCGCCGCTTTGTTATTATCGGTGTGG
Organism: Chlamys rubida; assembly: GCA_032359455.1. Taxonomy (NCBI): domain Eukaryota; kingdom Metazoa; phylum Mollusca; class Bivalvia; order Pectinida; family Pectinidae; genus Chlamys; species Chlamys rubida. The sequence goes on from JAUMHH010121080.1 coordinate 22,039, forward strand.
ACACCGTATACTGGTCCAGTGATGGGATAGCACTTTGTTATTATACATGGGGACGCCAAATACTTGTTAGAAGATAGGATAGCTCTTTGTGTATTATAGGTGAGGATACGACATACCAGTCTGGCGATAGGATAGCTCTGTGTTATTAAACGTTGGGGCATCAAATACTGTTCTGATGATAGGATAGCTCTTTGTTATTATACATGAGGACACAAAATACTGGTCCGGTGATAGGATAGCTCTTCATATTTATCATGTTGACAGCAAATACTGGTCGGGTAATAGGACAGCTCTTTGTTATCATAAATGAGGACACAAAATACTGGTCCGGCGATAGTATAGCTCTGTGTTATTTATCATGTTGACAGCAAATAATACTGGTTCGGCAATAGTACAGCTCTTTGTTATTATACGTGAAGAATTCTGGTCCGAAGATAGGATGGACTTATCCTACTAGTTATGATATGTTCAATGATTTGTTCATAACCTGTGTGATGTTTCCAGCATTGCCGTTAACGGTTTTTAACATACAAATAATGTATATCGCATACTTAGACATGTATCTCACTTTTGTAAAGAAGAAGACATGTGTATCGTTATTATGTCTTTTCCGTAGGCATGCATGCGAATCTGATAGGGAGTTTATGTAAATGGAAAGTACAGTTGTATGTTTGATTTATTTTAATTTAAAGAAAAACCTTTAAATGCATTTTACATATATCAATTAACTAAGCACGTATTTTTATTCTGAATGAAACCGCATCAATAACACTCAAAACTACTTATCATGAATATTTCACACATGTTCAAGCTGTATTTCATTTAACCTGTATTGTTTTTATAGTTTTATTTATCGTTGATTTGTGAGGAATTTTTACTTCGTACTTATTCTGATTTATTTGGATGCATTTCATATTTGAAGTCCAATGAATATCGTATGAGACAATATTAAGGTCAACTAGTAGGTTGCATTCTGTTTTGCGCGTGAAAAGTTGTGTGACGGATAGAAGTGCTAGAATGCCACTTGAACTATTATCTCTTAAGATTCGTCAGGAATGTAGACTTGTCGCCTATTGATTATTTGTAATGTTGAAATGTGAAGTTGTGTCTATGATACCTGTCACTGTATCTATCATTAGAAATGTACAATTGCCAAAGCTTGCCTTCTATTTCTGCACCAACTGTCAGATCGTTCTTCTGCTTCCATATACAATGTGAACAGCCCATATAAGTTCGATAGTAGAGAAAGCTATGCAACCTACAGTGTAAAGTCTCTGTTTAGGTTCAATAGTAGAGTCAGCTATGTCACCTAAAGTGTAAAGTATGTGTATAGCTTCAATAGTAGAGTAAGCTATGTCACCTAAAGTGTAAAGTATCTGTATAGGTTCAATAGTAGAGTAAGCTATGTCACCTACAGTGTAAAGTTTCTGTATAGGTTCAATAGTAGACTCAGCTATGTCACCTAAAGTGTAAAGTATCTGTATAGCTTCAATAGTAGAGTAAGCTATGTCACCTACAGTGTGAAGTCTCTGTATAGGTTCAATAGTAGAGTCAGCTATGTCACCTAAAGTGTAAAGTATGTGTATATGTTCAATAGTAGAGAAAGCTATGCAACCTACAGTGTAAAGTCTCTGTATAGGTTCAATAGTATAGTCAGCTATGTCACCCAAAGTGTAAAGTATGTGTATAGGTTCAATAGTAGAGTAAGCTATGTCACCCAAAGTGTAAAGTATGTGTATAGGTTCAATAGTAGAGTCAGCTATGTCACCCCAAGTGTAAAGTATGTGTATAGGTTCAATAGTAGAGTAAGCTATGTCACCTACAGTGTAAAGTCTCTGTATAGGTTCAATAGTAGAGTCAGCTATGTCACCTACAGTGTAAAGTCTCTGTATAGGTTCAATAGTAGAGTCAGCTATGTCACCTAATATATAAAGTATGTGTATAGCTTCAATAGTAGAGTAAGCTACATGTATGTTACCTAAAGGGTACAGTCTCTGTATAGGTTCAAAAGCAGTGTAATATATGCAACCTCCTGTTTAAAATATATGTTCAGGTTCAAAAGTAGAGTAAATAATGCAACCTCTTGTGAAAAATATATGTACATGTTCAATAGAAGAATAAACTATGCAACCTTCTGTGTAAAATCTCTGTACAGGTTCAATAGAAGAATAAACTATGTCACCTGTAATGTACAGTCTCTGTATAGGTTCAAAAGTAGAGTAATCTGTTCAACCTCCTGTGTAAAATATATGTACAGGTTCAATAGTAGAGTAAGCAATACCACCTCCTGTTTAAAGTATCTATACAGGTTCAATAGTAGTGTAAGCTATGCCACATCCTATATAAAATCTTAATAGCAAATAAAGTTAGCGTCATTATAATATTGAATTAACGAGGATCTCTGTCAACTTAATTACTTTTGATGTGATATGATGTGATTGCTCTCCTTTCTATTAACTACTGCTATGATTAAACAAGTTGGACGTTATGTGAACACAGATGCGTTAAAGCCTGTTTATCTGCAGTTTCTGTCCTAGATGAAATCAATTTGGATTTGGTTTGAACTAAGCATGTGGTATATTTGTAAATTTATTTATGTTTCAATTATAACTCTAGTCGCTGAAGACTCGTTTATATTAAGCAAATTCTCACATTTTTTATCCATACTTCTTTGATTGAATTAGGAACTTTGATAGTGTATTAATGATGGGGGGTATCATTTGCAGTGGTTAATGTCTTTGTTTAAAATTACATTTATATAATACCATCCTGTTACAATGTATCAAAGGCTGACGCTTATCTTCTTTGCAGGATTTTCTTTATGTGAATATTGGAGCTAATGAGATGATTTTGCTAGATTTTAAAAGTATATTTTAATAATTATGAATTAAAACGGAGCATTTTTTCCGATATGTTTACAAAAGAACAATATCATAACTCAAAGTTAGCATATGAAGACGATAGGGACCTAGGAGACAATATCACAGAATGTTCAGTGCTGTGATGATGTATATATATTTATGTTTTACATAACGCGAAAATGGACCCTCCCTCTTGTTACGTGATGGCCAAAATATTTTGTTTCCGGACACCTGTTTATGAGGAGAGGTTTTATTATTCGGCTGTAAGTTGATATAACATTTATTATTGAACTCATGATTTACAAGTAATACAGCTTATTCACTTTGTATTCCATTTCCTATTTTTAGACAGAACATTACCTTCGTATTAACAGAATTTCAATATTCTGTCATCTAAATTTCATTTTGATTCCTGGTTATGTCGCAATAACTGGAAATAAGAGAAAGGGATGCTAAAGCAACTCTTAACTTACAACTGGAACAAGTTAAATTTATCTTAAACCTTCTATAGCAATTGTTATTAAACCAACTTGGCTATGTAATTAGCTCTACGAAATGAACGATAAGTTGTTTTTAATTCTATCTCATATGAGTTCTTGCCTAACAAGTCGACGTGACCGCAGAGGTAAAGTTGTCATTTCACGACTAGGCACATACAAATGTACCTACACTACATGAACTCGTGCTTACATTTTACGAAATAAAATCAACCTTATTTCCATGCTTGTGATCAACCATTTATACCATTTATTGTCCCACAGTTCATTATCGAGTGTGCCGATTTTAAACAAGTACGTGAAATATTATTTTATATAACATTTATGAAAAATCGGTTTGATACATTTCTTTGCCATTGGTATATTAAATCTACATTAAATTAATTTGTACAAACATCTATGGTATCATGTTTTACAACCAAATCATTTGCTATTGGTGTTTTTTGGCATCTTTGAAACATTGTACATGTAACAATTTAAATTTAAGTTTGTAGTTTTCCTTTTTGTTAACATCAGTTCTTAGTGTTGTTGGTTATACGTGACTCAAATTGACGATTGGCCTTATAACAATACAAAAACAAAACAATTGCACATTTTTAATGCTCAATATAAAAACATGTGATGACTTAAAGATTTTTTTCTAATTAATTAGAAAATTTTAATTTACACAAATAAAATAATGTTGTTCGAGATATTTGAACGAAAAAAAGATTAAATTTCAATAACAATGAGTTGTGTATGTACTCTAAATCCCCGAAAACTCATTGGGAAATTTGTATGAAGAAGATACTTCTATTTGAAAGGCATTTGGCCTAGGATCAATATGATTTAGGTACTCTAGTTCGAAAAGTGATATGAAACGGTAATGCTCCATCGACATTATTGTAACGATTTAAAGAATAAAAAGGAATGTTTTACGCATAAATCTTCCTGGAAGGACCTGAACCGATAACAACATGTATTCTACGCGTTTGTCTCAAATTCTATATCATCAGTGCTGTACAAAATCTATAATGCAATGCTGCAAAACTAACATTTCTTCTTACGATACAAGTACGGTAAACAACACGCAAATAGTACGCTAGAATTTTTAATTTTCTTATGTAAAATTTTGAAATGTTAAAATGTGTTTGCCTATTTCTGTAATCAGACAATGAAATGAAAAGCTCATAGGATAGTCGATGCGCCTTTTTTCGTTTATATACAAAAGTACAAAGTAATAAACAACTGGGTTAATTCCCAGTCGGTTTAGCAATCAGAGCACGTTCAAATTAAAACAATCTGTTGTTCAATATGTACTTCCGAATGGCAGGTTGTCTATATGACTATTGTAATTAAATATCACAATTCTCTTCTAACATTTTAATCAAGACTAGCTCAGAGGAACACTGCAATCATCAGCGTGCCAATACAATTACTGCACACTTACACTGCTACATTGTACTATATAATACAATTACTGCACACTTAAACTGCTACATTGTACTGTACACTATTTGTATTCCAGATCGCAATTCACTACAGCTCTTGCAAAATTCGTTTCATTTAAAATAATTTCTATACATTGCATCACCATGAAAAAGTCTCTATTTACTCGAAAACTTAATTAACGAACTTTTCAACATGATTACATAACTGTTTCCCATTCATGGAAACCTGTAATTGACTGAAGTCTTACGTGAGCTGAATGTGGCTTGATATTCTATCACTCATGGCGTACCTGTAGTAGGTAAAATGATGTTGGCCGGTTTTTTAATCTGTTCTCTTCACCAAAGTTACTAACCTGAATTAAAATTGTGTTTTAATTAATCAAAATGTACAACTTTTGTCAATGCTACATTTAACAATACACATTAATACACTGTACATGTTCGACGTTTTTATTCATGAACGTCATCAAAGCATCGTAAAAATTAAATTACAAATAAAAAGCAAAATGAAACTCTTTCAATAAATGTTAAAACGACACATAATATAATACATAGAATAATTATAAAGTACTTCTGAAATATATAGAACTCGTTCTCCCTTATCAAGAATCGTTAAGTCAATAATCGAATCAAATACCGGTTACTATCAATTTGACATTTAATCTAATGTAGCAATATGACCAAGGCGTCGCAATGTGACTTTTTATTACATTGTTTGCCAATGGAAATTATATTATAGCAACATGATCTAACCGATATATCCCATACCGTGGCAGATATGAAACGTGATATCTGTATCAGTGTGGGGACGTTATATTTGGTAATGACAAACCAAACCGGTTCCTCCTACATGTATTTACTTTACACAAAGCCGCATATTTTCTGGGCAGATGATAGTAAAGCAACGACAGAAAAAAAGTTGTTATTTTGGTTCAACTTTGCTACACATTCTAAAACATTTTGTAAGAGGATAGTGCCAAATAGTAGCTGGAAACTGTATGACCCCATTGAGTAGCCCCGTCAAAATGGCACGAGGCCTTGTTATCAAGCGTGACGTCATTAGAATGTAATTCTAAAGATAACGATTTTACATCCCCCACTGTTTCGATGCAGCAAATTTTTCGTTTCCGACGCTGAAGAGAATTTAGATATTTAGATATATATGGCATAGTATACTTCGCACTCGCCAAAAATATCCGTATTCTGCCATACTCATAAAACATATGTTACTCAGCGGGAAATCATTAGATATACCCAATGTACTCCACTGCACATATATCACTATTATAAGTGATTTTTTAATTAATGCACATGTGTGTATTCTGTCGTAACTGTATAGGTACCGTAATAACCGTTATCATTAATACCAATATAGATTGACATTCTACACCTGAGATATTTTCAAACTTATTATACAATATAGATCGGACAAATACAATATCGTTGCACCATGTATGAACTTAATTGAACCAATTAGAAGCGTACGGATGCAGCATAGCCTTCTCTTGTATAACAACTACTGACATCAAGAGGTACCCTTATTTGGTACGATGAACTGAAAACATGTTAAGGCGCGTCTAACTTCCAACAGATAACTAGCGTGTACTAGCCCCATTATGTATTCGGAGCTGTCCTTTTCCTTCAGCGCAAAGAATTTAAGTTTGACATTTTCGTGTCCTTTTCGTATGTAAATAAATTATTCTCTAATTCCCTTTTATCAATTCTCTAAATAATACATATATATCTGCTAGTCTGTAGGAGCAGGAACTAAATAATACATATATATCTGCTAGTCTGTAGGAGCAGGAACTAATTTAAAAGTGATGGAAATCGACAGCATCAATTTAATCTCAAACACCGGTGTGTTGTCAGGGCACGAAGTACTCGCCGTGTTTCGTGATATACGGCTATTCGGCAGTATCGTGTGACATCTTTATTCTTCCACATCCACTGCTTATTGCACACTTTGCTAGTAAGCTTGTTCCTATGTTGCGTGTCAATTAGTGAGCAAGTCTTTACCCTTTGTGTCCATGATGGCTTCGAATGTTTCTTCTGCTGCCATATACATGTATTGACTACAAATATTTAGCTTCATGAAAGATGTAGAATCAATTATCCTGACGGAAATGTGAAGATTTAAGATGCACTGCTTTAGACTGTCGATCCGCGATGATTATGTATTCAGTAAAACATTAGTACATGCAAGCAAATTCCCTTCCTCAAAAAGAGTCTAGTTACTCTCTGAGTTTTCGTTACGGTTACAAAATGGATTCACGTGTAATAATTGCGGCAAAACATTTCTACGAAACCGAAAGCCTTAATGCCTTATGTTTACATATGTATTGTTATTAAAGTACAAATGAGAACAAATATCGTTGTCATGTGATACGTGTAGACATACATGGGTAAAGAGGAATGTATACAAACAAAACGCTAAAGCTGAGACTATACTATTTGTATGGCTAGAGCTGAGACTACACTATTTGTATGGCTAGAGCTTAGACTACACTTTTTGTATGGCTAGAGCTGAGACTACACTATTTGTATGGCTAGAGCTGAGACTACACTATGTGTATGGCTAGAGCTGAGACTACACTATTTGTATGGACCTCAGGTCAGACATTTCAGTAAGGATCCAAGTATAACAGACCGGTAAGCCAGTAACAAAATGTGGCTAATGTAGGTCATACATGTTTCTATTAACCTTGGCAACAGCTCTGATGGAAGGGGGACATCCCTGGCAGACAGAACCGCTGGAATTTACACGACAAACACGTTATTTCCTCCACATTTACGGAATAAAGTCATAAAAATGAGAGAAACATACTATTTATGTAGATTGATTGTCCTTGGACTGTATTTACGGTATATAAATGTTATGTCTCGTAGCTGAGCAATAATCATTGTTTACTTGTGGTCGTTGTACAGCGCTATATATTTTGTACATAGATGGAAACTTTGCCTTTACGGTACGCAATATTAAATCGATTGCTTGAGAAGTATTAAATGCCAACATAACTAGACTGCACTTGTGCCTTCAAAATCCAGCTACTAAAACATGTGAATTCCTTTTTTCTTGGTATATACATTTCATGGAGTATATCATTTCCTATCACTTTGCATTTGTTACAACATAAGGTCACACTTTAATTATTTAAACTAAAGTTAACTAAAATAACTAAAATAAAATAACACCAGCATGTTGGATTCTGCTTCTGCTTGTAATAAATAGGTATTTTACAGAATGTATATTTGCATGGTTTAGATACAGATAGTTTTTCTTTTAGATTTCCTTTATTTCATAATGTAAAACATGTTCTACAAAACTGATTTGAAATAAATACATAACAGTATTACATTCCATTGTTGCCCTGTTCCATAATTAATGATTAAAAACGACTGCTTTACTTTTGTGATTTGGTATAGAAATCGCATATTATTTAACATTTTATTTTGTACAGTAGTAGCGTGTGTTTCACTGAAACCTTCACCTCTGTTTTCAGAGCGTCCGACACCGTTCCTCTTTCCAACACATCAGCTACTATAGAGGACATGTTGGAAGGATATGATATAAGACTCAGGCCAAACTTTGGAGGTAAGCAATAAATTATCAAAAATAGATTATCCATCTTCTGTTTACCTTTATGGATTAATCATCAGGTGATTGACTTTGTATCAAGTTATGAATGCCATATTTGAAGACCGTTAGTCCCAAAAGGTGTTTCAATCGTGCTGTATGACTGACCTTAGCTTATGTGTTTGTAAGTATCACATATGAAATCGTGCCTTCGGACTATTGGCATTCTTATGTGTTGTAGTTTCATTGTCGTCGTGTGAGAGACATGCTTTTTGATTTATGTTTTACACTTCTTGACTTCCGATTGCCAACAGGTTTATTAATGTTAGGTATTGTAGTTCACTATTGAAATACTGAGGAGTATTTATCATATACCACAGAATTTCGCAGTGGAATATAACCTTCGTTTATCAATTGTGAGAACTCTGTACTAAGACCGGAGGCGAAGTCACAAAACACAATGTGAAGGCGCCATTAATTATCAATAAATGTATCTTTTATAGTTTTAGACAACATGCCAGTTTATATGACGTGCTGACATAGGCAAAATAATCTCGAACAAGTTCTTAGTATGTGGTATCATAGTTGTAGAACGACTATAAGTTCTCACGTATATGCTCTAGGCGACGCTCCTTTAGTGTGGAGATGTTGGAATCCTCACCGTTAACCGACTACCATTCGGAGGCACCGTCTGTTCCTTTGGTTGGGCTCCTGTTGTATTTCCTCTGGTTTTGGTGTTTCTATTTATCCCGATATTGTTCTTTCTTATCGAAAACCTTTCTCTTGATGTTCTTCATAGAAAATGCGACCTCATTTGAGATCCTCTATATATACATGTAGAACGGGTGAGGAAACTTGTTGAAATCCTCAAAATATAAAACAGGAAAAAAAGAAAAACGTTTGATATCCTCTTCATATAGCACAGGAAAAGCGAATTTGTTTCAGAACATCTATTTGTAGAACAGAAAAGTGAAACTCGTTTTAGAAGCTCTGTTTATAGATCAGGAAATGGAACTTGTTTCAGAACCTCTATATATAGAACAGGGAAAGATAACTTGTTTTAAATCATAAACATAAATAAATAGAGAATGGGGATTTAAATGGAAATCGTCTATATAAATCATAAGAAATGGAGAGTCGTTTGAGATCCTCATCGTCGTTGCTTCTTATGTCCTGGATTTGTGTCACTGTCACTACCGTTTGATAGAAATATTATGTAAGAAAAAATATGTGTTACTATTTGTATTATTAGTTCATCTTTGCTTATTTTCGATAGCAAACAAAAAATGTCAACTTCTTTTTTAGTTTGTTTCAAAGATAGCAATGAGAACAAGGTTTAAGTACATTAAATACTTGACGTCAGTTTGAACAATGCTTTCCTTTAACAGAACGCAGAACATGCGATTTGATTTTCTTTTGGTTAAAGCAAAAGATAAATGGTGTTGTTTTGATTGACATTCTCAATTATAGTTCAAAGGAGTACCACGTTTTGTTATTTTTTGTCTAATCCCATCAACCGTTTAAGACTCTCGTTCAGATTTATGTCACGTCTGTATTCGTTGGATAGTTTCTATACCCCCAGCCTGACTTTGATGTACAGTGGCCGGATGGTAGCTGCTAATAGTTCTATGACACAGATCCCAAGGTCGCCCTTCCTAGGTAATTTGTTGAGTCACGCACTCAAATTCCAGGAACGACTAACTAATTATACAGATCAAACTGAATTGCCGGCAGGCTCTTGGTGAGACCGTGTTTATAAACGATGAAGGATGCATTTAAAATATAAAAAAAAATATAAAAATAAACACAAATTTAAATGCTCAAAGATTGCATTGCGAGTTCTATTTTCACTTCCACTTAACACGATTTTCAGCGAAACTGAGGTAACGTCTGACCTTGGCACATATAGGAATACGAATACTTAGTTGTTGATCGCGTATCAGTTTAGGTTAATTTCAGAAACAATTTCTTTGAGGAAAAGTTAAACAGTTTTCTTTGCTTTTCATTTGTTATTTAATATTTTAGATGATATTCTATCTTCCAACGTTCCTACTACGTGGTTTTAATACCGGTAATTTTCAAAAGAATTAAAATTGATAAGTATGTAGTGTACACAACCTCTATTAATCTATTGTTCGTTATGTGAGACGGCCGACCAAATATACCATCTGAGATACTGATTACCAAATGTGTCATTTCGAAAAAAACCACCATTTAAGACCAGCTTTACTAGGTGTGTCCGTCCCTGTAAAGCCATCTCGAGCGAGGATCACCATGTGAGACACTTGCACTAATACCTACAAAGCCGGCATCACCATGATATACGTCAGCATCCCTATGTGGAACAGCCGCACACAAAATACCAGCACACGTCACTGACGGCCATGAATGCGAGTCGTACAGTTACCTGCTGACGCCAGCATTACAATTTGTAAAAGTCCTTTAAATACCATCTTAAGCTGGCATCGCCATATATGGCGCCAGCAACGTCACGAGTTACAGATGAACAAATACGCCTGAGGTCACTGACCAGCTGGTGAAAACCACACTAAAACATAGGATCTTGTAACCTTCAGATGTAAGAGTTGCACTAATGCCATCTGACATCATTGATCGTATGTTTGAAAGTTTCACTTAAGTCATTAATAGCTATGTGTTTACCACACTTCTAGTCTGACACATCATTCTGATTTGTTTAATCAATAACAATCTAATTGACTTATAAGAAGAATGATAGAATTACTTCAAAATACATGTTGGATTTACTGATACCACAGCTGTACATTTCAACAAACCAGTTCCACAGCCTCAGGATTCAACAAAGTAATTATGAGACTAGCGCAGTCAGCAGTTTATGTACAGAAGTTTTATTGTTATACCTTCTCATTTACCGAATTCGGGATTATTTTTTTCTCTTACCAAATTATCACAACTAATACATCTAAAGTTTAACCTTGACATCTCATGACGACAAATGCATAGCTCGTTTTTATATAATGATCTAGTAATTCAATTATTACAGGAGAATTACGTGATATATTAAAAACTATGACAGTTTTATGGTTCGTTATACCAATTTCTATTTCCTTAATTTAGTTTTGAGTGCTTATGTCTATTATTCCAGAATGTTTGAGAGGTTACAACATACACCGATACTATAGGAACCAAAGGAATAAACAATTTTAATCTTACAAACATTTCTTTATCATTATATTTACCTCTATGAAAAAAAAGTAAATAAGAACAATACATTGTTCCTGTTAGTTTATTCTTAACAACCGTTATCTTAAAAAGCCATTAATCTATGGAAGGATTACTTTAAGCATTTATCTATATTTACATTTGCGCTGCAACCCACTTTATGAACATTACCAGCAGAAATGCATTTCATTTGAGTATGAAAGCAAAACCTCTCGTGATGTAACAATGACGTCATATATTAACCTTTTCCAATGAAAGTCTTGTCGCTTCGCTTCGTATAACATGGATAATGCCCCTGCGTCAAACTCTCAAATGACTTTGGTTTATTATTGGCGCCAAATATATTGAAACGGGGCTGTTCCGCCAGCGTCGTTTAAAGGACGACGCATACTCAAAACGCAGTAAATAAATTAAATATTTCAGAACAAATAAATTAAATTAAACAACTGTTCTATAGTTAAAATGTAAATATATGGATTGAATGGCGTTTTTTAAATTTTCAAGCCGGTATGAACTCAAATCGGTTACATCTATATTAAACATGAAGCCCTAGCGGGCTTCATGCAATATGGGTGTAACCGATTTGCGTTCATACCGGCATGAACATTTAAAAAACGCCGTTCAATCCATATATATCTACGCGCACGAGAACAACCACATGTACATAGCATCATCGAAGGTTAGTGAATATGAACTGACAAAACGGTCAGTTACAAATGAGACTCTAAATATTTTATCATGAAACATCCAAACATGTTGTCGTCTGTTCTTGGATATATTGACAATATATCTGAACTAGGTGTTATTGTTTAATGGTTTAGAGTGTTTTAACACGACATTGTTTGATAATGTATGTATTGCTATTATTTTGGAAACATTTTGACATCATTTGATTGAAAATATGACTTGCATTTGTACACGTATTCCCTTTGTAAATTATCGCAGCAAGTTTTAAAGATAACTATTACACTGTAAATCTAAAACCTTTACGTGTTGATATTGCCAATTTTTTCCTGCGGAATATATGGCATTAACATTTTTACGTAATAAACGCCGACATTTTTCGACAGAAGATTTCAAATCCGTGATACCGTCAAGCTAAACAGATCAATGTATTTCTACGATTATCCTCTTATTTGTTTGATAATACAATCACCGAATCCTTGTCTTTGATACTTAGGGGAAAACCCATACACTGACCTTTCAGTGATCAGACTAATGAAACTCTACGGGGTATAGGACACACATTGACCGTCTAGTTGTAGGTATAACTCAATTATCACCAATAAGCGAGTGCATTATATGTCGGTCTTTCTTAGCATACGTTTCCAACGAGACGTCAGACTCTGGAAATGTGTCCTCCGTCAGATGCCACACCCTGAAGGGATGCCAGTCAAACTGACGGATGATCTACATAGACGCCAATTAGCCATATAACAGCAGTCTACTGGGGTCTACCATCCGCTTCGTTTGTAAATTATATCAAATATGACATATTCATATTGACGTGGCTTTAGGGGAAATGTTTTCCAGAGTTTTTCTGTTGCTTTTATCGGAATGAGATGATGGAGGAAAAGGTATTAAAACGAAGTGAATTTTCTATTCCGGCTCTCTGCTACAGACGCTCTGTCGTAAATCCTTTTGTAATTACTATAACTGTGTTATATAACAATAGTACACTTGTATGTCAAATGTCTGCCAGGATAGATTTATTTTTGATATTTTAACTTTTTAAGTTTAAGTATCTAAATATGTATCCTAACATGATATGAATATTAAAACGAAATATAATTGCGCACTGTTATAATAACCATCCCCGTGCATTCGATAACAAAGATTTGTTTGTATTAAAAACGAACCCATGGAGACCTTAGTTCTGTAGACTTGGCTTTTTGAATTCATAATGTACATTTTCATCTTTGATATAGCTTAACTATTCACTCAGAACGCCCATAAATCTCTAAAATATCCTTTATAGATACAAAACAAATATTTAGTTATTCAGGAAAAAACAAGAGAGATGGTGAAGATAAAAATTGGACAGAAGAAAGGTACTTACTTAACTAACAATATATGAATTAAGTCTTATAGTTGCATTCAGCAGTAATGATAACCTGTGTATTCCTGATAATTTTTGTGGGGCCATATTGAAATGCATTGATATTTCAAAACAACGCCTTACCACCATGGCGACAGCATTTTACCATCACCTCGGTGTCGGTGTTAAATAACGTCCTACCATCACCACGGTGTCTGTGTTAGATAACGTCCTACCATCACCACGGTGTCCGTGTTAGATAACGTCCTACCATCACCACGGTGTCTGTGTTAGATAACGTCCTACCATCACCACAGTGTCTGTGTTAGATAACGTCCTACCATCACCACGGTGTCTGTGTTAGATAACGTCCTACCATCACCTCGGTGTCTGTGTTAGATAACGTCCTACCATCACCACGGTGTCTGTGTTAGATAACGTCCTACCATCACCACGGTGTCTGTGTTAGATAACGTCCTACCATCACCACGCTGTCTGTGTTAGATAACGTCCTACCATCACCACGGTGTCTGTGTTAGATAACGTCCTACCATCACCACGGTGTCTGT
>JAUMHH010121081.1:9567-21074 GCA_032359455.1 Chlamys rubida
GTGGGCTGGTGGTCAGTATCCTACTCACCACCTAATTACCGTTGTCCATTTGTCCAGTTACTTATAGCTATCGTAGTTGTCTGGTGGTCAGTATCCTACTCACCACCTAATTACCGTTGTCCATTTGTCCAGTTACTTATAGCTATCGTCGTTGACTGGGTGGTCAGTATCCTACTCACCACCTAATTACCGTTGTCCATTTGTCCAGTTACGTATAGCTATCGTCGTTGACTGGGAGGTCAGTATCATACTCACCACCTAATTACCGTTGTCCATTTGTCCAGTTACTTATAGCTATCGTCGTGGGCTGGTCGGTCAGTATCCTACTCACCACCCTGGGTTCTTTCTCTGACGATCCTAACAGTGCCCAGTACTTTGCCAGAACAGACTCGAGACTCAAAGTCATTGAAGAGGCCAGCTGGTTCTACTTTCCATATCCAGGTAAACTTGTTTCTCTGTACAGTCGTAGAATACACTTTTATAAAAACGGCTGTACGTCCTTAACTTTCTATTTACATTAAATATACATGTATTGGAATATTGGAATTTGCAAGCATTAATTCATATTTTAACTTCTTTGGAAGACTCAGTTTACCTGCCCATAATTGACCTACAACTCCCGACGCTTTCATTGTCACCATTGACCTTTATATTTGCCCAAACTTCACTTATCGTGACCTTGAACTTCACCCGTTCTTCATTTTTGGCATGACCTTATCCTCTTAAAATACTTTTGACTTACCATATTTCCGATAATTTTTACGCAGATGATGAGTGTCTATAAGGCCCTTTTTTGGGCCCCGGTATATTAGGATGTTTACATCCTTAATTATACCCCCCGCAACGAAGTTTGGGGGGTATACTGAAATCGACAACTTCTTCTAAAGTAATGGACCGATTTCAACGAAACTTTCCAGATATGATAATTACCATCTGAAGCTGTGCATTCAGGTATTATTTTTTCATTCTGACCTTTTTTGACGAAGTTATGGCCCGTTGTTGAAAAAATTCTGAAACTTTTTGTCCGGACAACTCCTTCTAAAGTTATGGATCGATTTTGACGAAACTTTCCATATATGATAACTATCACCTGCAGTTGTGCATCCATGTATCATTTTTTCATTCTGACACTTTTATACGGAGTAATTGCCCTTTGTTGAAAAATGCTTTCCCGCACAACTATATTAAATTAATCATTTTACAGTAGTTGTGGTGGCAAATGCCATTTTGTATTTGTAAGTTAACTTTGATAAGTAAAAAACAAATCAAGACCTGGAACTCACTTCAGCCACAGGTGTTGAGCAAATATTATATGATATATACAATAACCAATATTTACAATTAATATCTTATACTTATAGCATATAAAGGGTATCCTGCACTTTTGAATTCACTTAAGATTGAGAGATATTTGAAATAGCCAAGTTTGAGATACATGTATGTCAAGAAGCCATAACTCAGTATTAAACATAAGGAAAGTGTATCGTGAATATGCATTTCATTCAAATCTACTTAAATGAGAAAAATTGTAAATTTCAACTCAAAATATAAATTAGAAAGGACATTTTTGGGGAAACAAAATACTTTTCATTTGAAAATAACCTAAAACAACCCCCTGACTTAATCCTCCATTTTATATAAACAATCTTTAAGTGACGATTGAATTTCTGTCATTTTTCATTTTTTTATGTATGCCTGTTTAATTTACACATGTTTCCAAACACAGAAATGGTATTATTTTGGTTTTTAAGCTCATTTTAAAAACAACAAATTATATTTGTAATTTACTTTACCCCTTTTGGTACCCCCAAAAACCCACTTTCGGTCAAATTTTCACCTTAGTTTTACCGCATGTAATACAATAGGACATCTCTGAACAAATTAAGGAGGTGGAATTCCGAATATATCGGGGCCCAAAAAAGGGTCTTATAGACACTCATCCTTTCGACTTAACTTTCTATTTCCGATAAAAGCCATTCTTGCAAGACCTTGTCCCTTTCTTGACCTTCAAATATCACCAGCCTTCATTATCCCCTGCTAATAAGCTTGACCTTAAAACTCCCTGCCTTTACACTTCTTCATCTCCCCCTGGCCTCTATCTGTATTAACTTCGCATTATCTTGACTTTTGAATGCACCCCCTGACTATATAGTTCACTTGACATTTGCCTTCACTTAACCTTGACCTTCACCTGACCTTCAATATCCTTGACTTTCATGTTCACTTAAAATTTGCCTCACAATTTTTTCAGGACAATTTGGACCGCCCAGATTCAGTTTAGATGTGTTCGTTACATTTTTCATCGCCACCCTCATATCCGTCATCGATTCAGTAGGTGACTACTACGCAGTCGCGAGGATTTGCGATGTGCCGCCCCCACCAACGCATGCGGTCAACAGGGGTATCCTTATGGAGGGGATCATGAGCATAGTGGCTGGATCCCTGGGGGCTGGGCATGCCACTACGTCATATGGTCCAAACATCGGAGCCATCGGCTTTACAAAGGTATATAATGCGATCGGGTCATCTCATTCGGAACACTTCGGCCGATTTCATGAAACGTACTGTAATCGGGCAAGGTGTTCCGAATATGTGTAAGTTGTCGTGACAGTAAATCCAGCCTCCCTATCAAAATCGTTTAATCCCCGAACGAATCAGAAAAGCTATGCATCCATTAAACAAAAAAAAGTGAAATATGAAGAATAGAAACAAATGTGTTTATATCAACAAATGAAAACGGTTTGCAGTTTTTTCTACGTGTGCGATGATATAAGCGTACATCACACTCGGCTACCAAAGGTTCGCATAAGCAGCTTATCGTTTTAATATAATCGCATTCGTAATTAACTCTAAAATTGTTTATGAAGAGTGAAAGTGAAAAAAATGCTGGTATGCTTATTATCACCAGGTACCATTTTTCGTGACAGCTCATATATCTTCGTCAAACAGGAACGCTAACAGCATCTGAAGTTTGCATATGAAATACTTATGACTTTTCATGTAAATGCTGTGGCGGGAATGGTCGGTAACCAGTATTTTGTTTTCAATTTTAATGTTTATGAAAACATCATTGATTTAAAAATAACATAACTTTGTCATCAAACTAATGTAACCTAGCACAACTGAGAACAGAAAATAGTTATAAACTACATTTATTTATGTGTTTTGTGCAAATTGCTTAGCGCGGAATTCTTTTGTAATGGAGGTACATAAAGTTATGACAATACGGTCCTTAACTTGTCCGAGATAATCATGAGCTGATGCACCTCACTGCCCAGATTTGTTTTTATAGGTGGCAAGTCTGCGTGTATTCATCGCCTGTGGGATCATCTACATTGTCTTCGGGGTGATTGGGAAAATTGGCGCTTTTTTCATCTCCATGCCGTACTCTGTTCTTGGAGGGGTCTCCATGGTGAGCTTCGGAATGTTCGTAGGTTTTAACTTCGCCAACCTTATACCAGTACATCTGAACGGCCGCAACATGTCTATCCTCGGGATTTCCATTGTGTTTGGACTCATGATGCCTCTATGGTCAAAGACGCACTCGATAAGTACAGGTGAGCTACGCTACATGCAACAGTTAGATATCATTACAAATCAATTGAAGGGAGGCAACTCCATCACATTTATGCTAGTTACATGTAGTCACAAGATTTTTACGGGAAAATGTTATGGAATGTTGTTGAGGACATCACTTGACCAAGAAAAAAATTCATAACTTTCACATTCATGATTAATCTTATCATGCTCAGATCCATTTACAACAGCATGAATTCAAAAAAGTAATGTCCATGTTTTAATTTCGTTCGAAAATGTTGTAATACAATCTTAATACTATTATTAGATATTTCGTACCGAAGTGATCTATCAGATGCATTGAGTATTACATTTAGGGCGTATGAAGCACGGTAGTAAATATGTAAGTTCGCATAGATTCCATCATTATCTATTGTTCCAGGTGTAGTCGACTTGGACAGGCTCATCAACGCCTTTGTGGGAAATACTATGTTCACAGGCGGTTTCATCGCGTGCATTCTTGACAACACTGTGTCTGGTAAGTAATGATTAAGGTTGTTCAGTCCGGACAACACTGTGTCTGGTAAGTAATGATTAAGGTTGTTCAGTCCGGACAACACTGTGTCTGGTAAGTATTGATTTAGGTTGACCAGTCCGGACAACACTGTGTTTGATAAGTAATGATTAAGGTTGTTCAGTCCGGACAACACTGTGTCTGGTAAGTATTGATTTAGGTTGACATGTCCGGACAGTCTTTCAATCCCAGATTTTTCTTTACCAATGATGCTAGGATCGTTTAACAAAATAATCCCATTATTTACAGGAAGTCTAGAGGAGCGAGGATTAGCGGCCTGGCTAGATGAGACAGCGGGGAAGAGTAGTACACAGCAGAAAGCACACCTGTACGATGTCCCGTACCTACAGGACAAGCTCGGTCGTTATAAGTGGGCAAAGTATGTGCCTTTTATGTCTGGATACGGAAAATCATTATAATATTGTCTTGTAAATCAATTAGCATTTACTCACGTATATTTCCTTTCGCGAAATTAACAATTGCAGGTTTATATCTGGTATTTAACTTTGTTTCAATAAATATTTCTAAGATATTTGGAATTACAGATTTACTCTTTACGCAAAATAGGGAAGAAAACAACTCGCTTAATAAAATTTTAATAATAAGGTTCACTTTTTTTTCAATTTCTGATTTTTATTGTACAACTGTTTGAAGTAGCGACATCTTGTTGCTGATGATGGATAGGGCTCTGTTGTACTCCTTTGGTTTCAAGTTTTCTGTAGAAAAGCTGGCAAATGCAAATCGGGTGGAATGTTTTTAGCAGAACCTGAAAAGAAAGAGACGAAGATCGCTAAAATACCACAACCACGTAAACCCGCATACACTGGATATTGCGAGAGGAGTCTCGGAGCTTTTCAGTTTCCAAACAAGGGATATTTCGAGAGGAGTCTCGGAGCTTTTCAGTTTCCAAACAAGGGGTTTTCCGAGAGGAGTCTCGGAGCTTTTCAGTTTCCAAACAAGGGATATTGCGAGAGGAGTCTCGAAGCTTTTCAGTTTCCAAACAAGGGATATTTCGAGAGGAGTCTCGGAGCTTTTCAGTTTCCAAACAAGGGATATTTCGAGAGGAGTCTCGGAGCTCTCTAAATCCGCATACACATGCTAGTGCGAGAGGAGTCGTGTTTATCGAAAAGCCTATTATAACGTACTTACCATCACCAGAACAATACACAATAATAAGACACTAGAGAAGAAAGGTTCCATTATCACATATACATGTAGTCTACTCAATGATATAGCATGTACAGTGTGTACACAACACGTTTGAGAAATGTACCTAGCAATTTTAAAGGGTATGCAGAAAGTGATTTACAGTGAATTTCCTTTACACTGCCATCATCTGTCGAGTGAAATGTATGCTAAGAAACAGAAGATTAGGGGATATTGGAATCAGTTGATGGTAAAAGTGAAAAAGAAAGACGGGCATTATATTGAGGTTTTTTATAAAGTATTGCACCTGTGTATTGAAATGTCTTTTAGACATTTATGTTGTGATTTTTTTATATCAGTTCTTTACAGAGGTTTATTTATGAAATATAACTGCAGCGGCTGCAGCGTATGAATACGTAACCTGAGCACTACTGCTACTATTGGGTGACTACGCGCTGGCAAAATACAGTTGTTCTTTAAAAAAATCATTATCCAAATCATTCCCTGGCAATTTAATCAACGCTAATTATATATAATTATTATACAACTTTGTGCGGGACGTCAGCTGTCCCCTTGTTATAGGTCTAGTTACTATGTTTTATATCTAAACTTTGTGCGGGACGTCAGCTGTCCCCTTGTTATAGGTCTAGTTAATGACATGGCCTTGCCGATAACAACGGGAACTTTTAACTTGTTGGGAAGAGAATAAACTTAACTGCATTTCTTATAAACTTTAAAAAAATATATATAAAGCAAAAAAATGCCTAGATGCTGCAGACCTACTGGCATATCTACACAAACTGAATGGTACGCGGTCGCGACACATGTTGTCAGTTATGCAGTAGCGTTTATTGCTGAAATGCCATGAATACTATGTAATACACATGATAGTTACTGTGCAGTATGTATATATGTAGATATGTCTGTGTTTAAGTCGTAATCTATTATGTGATTGTCGTGTGTACCGGTACATGTACCCCATTGTGGCCCCTTTCGAGGTATACATATTAAATGATGTGCCCTCTAAGAAGACGATAAGGGACTATTTAGGAACTTATCGATTTGCCGTGAATGTGTATAGGTACTATAAAGGTACTGATAAGGAGCTGATCGATAGAGGGGATCAATCCCTGACACCTCTGACGGAACTGCCTCGTCAGACCGATCACGTCACACAATGGCCGACACCTCTAACTGACCTACTCCCTCTCTCTACAACAAACACGGTTCTACACGGGAGTTTCAATGTGGGTTGGGGGATATGTTATTGTATGTTCGCTGCAGATAAACTTTCATCCCGTTTCTTCTTCCGTCATCATCAATGTGAATGTTATTAAACATATTATTTCCACGATAAACAATTAAATTTAAACTAATGATATGAATTTGAACATTAGAGAGCCAATATTTCACCTGTTGAAAGTGTCGGTACATTGTCGCTTGTACACGAGACTTAGGTGAAGTGTTGGTATCTTCTCTGCATGGTGGAGTCTCCGAATCAACGTTGATAAACGACCTGTAAATAGGACGTTATACCTAATCATCTCGGTTTCGGAAAGTACATTTAACGTAAGTGATGATGAATTTTAGAAATTATTTGAAAAGTGTTTTTAATTGACCTGCCGGTATGACTAGGTTGTATACACGCTTCACGGAATGTGCGCTGTCAGACACGCTGTAGTTCCTACTAGCACGGCAGGTAAATTTTCTAAAGTTACTTTTCTCGCCACAATTAACAGGGCAAGGTGATATAATTAACATATCTAAATTAACTTTAGATCTTCACCTGACTAATCCGAGTCGTTATGGACCATCTACTTATCTATTCAAATACACTTTGGAATGTGTAAACATTTTACAAAATCCTTCTTCAGCTGAAATACAATCCACGCACGAAAAATTCCATGTTCGTGTTTTAAATTTAGGTATGCATATTAGTGCTCATTATTTGGATACTAGTGTTTTGATAAATACCCCTCTAATAGGCGAATGAACAGGGTTTCTTTACACGCTCGTGTTTGGCCTTGTATAAGGTCGACGATAAAAAATATTTAATGTCGCAGTTGAGAAATTAAATGTCTGAAAGTGTTTTAGTAGTGCTTTCATGAAAGACAGGCTGACCTCCTAGACAAATCACAGGCTGACCTCCTAGACAAATCACAGGTTGACCTCCTAGACAAACCGACGTTTAAATATGAAAGCTTGTTTAAATTCTTAGCAGTGTTTTTTTATTGGTTTACTGATATGTTTCAGTTATTTTCGATAAACCCCTCAATTGTCGAATACGATGAGTGAGTCCTGTGCTGTTCTATTGAGTGAGTCCTGTGCTGTTCTATTGAGTGAGTCCTGTGCTGTTCTATTGAGTGAGTCATGTGCTGTTCTATTGAGTGAGTCATGTGCTGTTCTATTGAGTGAGTCCTGTGCTGTTCTATTGAGTGAGTCATGTGCTGTTCTATTGAGTGAGTCCTGTGCTGTTCTATTGAGTGAGTCATGCGCTGTTCTATTGAGTGAGTCCTGTGCTGTTCTATTGAGTGAGTCCTGTGCTGTTATGTTGAGTGAGTCCTGTGCTGTTCTATTGAGTGAGTCATGTGCTGTTCTATTGAGTGAGTCATGTGCTGTTATGTTGAGTGAGTCCTGTGCTGTTATGTTGAGTGAGTCATGTGCTGTTCTATTGAGTGAGTCCTGTGCTGTTCTATTGAGTGAGTCCTGTGATGTTCTATTTCATTAGTTGATCGAGGATAAACAAGCGACTAAGACAACAAGCTGTCCCTGTGTTTCTTTGTGTTTCTCTCTCTGTGTTTCTTCTTTCTTTTCTCTCTTACCTATTATTTGTTCGGCTGTGTCTCCCGGGTGAGGTGTCATGCTATCGTGTCCAGGTTATGACATTGCTATATAATAGGATTTAATAGGATAGATGATGGACGCAGGCAATTACTTGCCTCTATGTCCATATCATATAATATAACAATTTTAATTTACAAATCACTCCCGTTGTTAGATTTGTAGCTAGCAAGGGGATCTAATTTAAGTTCAAGATGTTTCAAATGATTGTCCAAACTAATTTCAAGAAGTCTTTAACTATTGTAGCCTGTATGTATCAAGAGTTCTGTACAGTAGCCAAATTAATGTTTCTTAATATCTAATTTACAATGTTGTTTTCTTTATTTTCTGTGTATGCCCTCTTGTCCTAAATGTTGAATCTTGATCACAGATGCCAGCAGTAACTTTGTTGTCGTGAAAATTGTTCAAAATCGTATAGACGTTAATTATATCACCCCTCATTCTTCTGTATGTCAGTGTTGGGATTCCTAACTCCTTAAGACGGTCGCTGTAGGCAAGCTTCTTCAGCCCAGGTATTAGTTTTGTTGCCCTTCGCTGTACCTTCTCAATTGTTTCAATGTCTTTAACTTTGTGTGGGCTCCATACACTTGCCGCGTATTCCAAGTGCGGACGGACCAGCGCCTTGGAAATCTGTTTAAAAGTTACTTCATCCAAATTTACAATTGATCGTCTAATAAGCCCTATAATGATGTTTGCTTTGTTTACTGCCTGATCCTTATCAATCAATACCCCAGTGTCTTTTTCAGATGATATATTTTCCAGTCTAACTTTATCTACTTCTACATTAGCCATTTGGTAACTTCCTTTTCTTTTATTGAAAGTACTTTACATTTAAGAGGATGAAATTTCAAAAGCCATGTAAATTATCCAGGTCTTATTGTATTACTTTTCTATCCTCATCGCTCATAATTTTTCTATATATTTGTGTGTCATCGGCAAACAAGAAAGTATTCTACACGGTACCTTATAGTAGATCATTTATGTAGATTACAAATAGTACTGGACCTAGGACACTTCCTTGAGGGATAGTCTATGTATGAATTTCAATTTACAATTAATTACCCTTTGTTTCCTTTGTTTAAGAAAGTTTTCTTCCCAATTAGTGACTTGGACATTTATGCCGTAATTCCTAGGTTTTCCTATTAGTCTGCGGTGTCTAACCTTGTAAAATGCCTTCATGCAATCCATGTAAATGACATCAATCTCCCCTTCATGATCAAAAATATCATATAATCCATCTAACGGCTTAATTTAAAAGCATCAATCAGCTGACATAAACTTTAATTAAAGTGATAAAGTAAATACAATATAACTAGACATTCGCTGTTAAAAATCACACATAGAAAACAAGAGAAAAATAAAATAAAAACACGACATTTGTGAAGTTTGTGTGATAGGAATGATTTTCTACAGGAAAGTGAACACATCATGTCTGTACTTATGTACGGCAACGTATATGGATCACTATAGAAATCTTGTATGTACAATATATCATCTTGTACGTATAACTTACTATCAGACTCTACAATCCAGCTTGCATCAGGAGTTAAACTCCCGTCCTGCCGATTTATTAAACAGTCTCTAGAACTGAGAAGAAATCCTCTACCTATAGTGTAAAGCTTGTACACTCTTCTGGTATTTGTTTTGTTGTAGATTGTTGTTTCATTTAACTTGTCATCAATTCATCTTTTGTGGTAAATATTGAGAAATGGTCTGTGATTCGTCATTAGACGCCATGTTTGTTATTGTATCAAGTATTCACCTGTTGCGCTTCAGAAGACACGTTTTCAGAAACATTTAGAATATCTTTGAGGAGCAATACTGTTGTTGTTATGTTTTCTTTGTTAATTTAGATTAGGACAATAATGATGTAATACTTGTATCATCCGTAAGTGTTTTTGTAAGTAGTTTGTTTTCGTTTAGCTTATCGGTATCCCATTATAATTCGTTCATGTCACACACATTAGAGTAACTGATTCATTCATCTGCTTCCTGTTTCAAAGATAAACACAAACATGTACATGTGATCTCGTGATTTGATCTCATGATCAGTCATACGAGATTTTAATAAAAGTGTGTGAAAGTCATTTTTTCTCTCATTTGAGGTGTATACCCATAAAACTCAACAGAACATGAGTCAGCCCTTATAATAACGTTCAGTGCTATTTTGATATTTTTTTTATAATTTCTAAAATATAGGACTTGTGCAAGTCTTTTACCAAGAAAGGTGCCGAAGCATGTGTCATCGTCACTCATTGTGTGACGTAAAGAGGTAAATTGATATGTTGTATTAATTACCACGTAAACACAATATAAAATACAATACTATAGTATAACTGATTGGCTATTTCTGTACATGGTCATGTATCGGCCGAGGTAACTGCTATATTGGCCAACCCGAGGTCAATATAATTTCATTGAACGTAGAAACATAGTATAGCTGCTATGGACAGAAGTACGTAAAGGGGCACAACTCATATATTCTTGATTTGATCATAGGAGTTATATCCCTTTACTAAATGAAACCGTACAGGCAAAGCATCTACCCTATACATTTGTAATTGGCGGTCGATCGGCCAAGTCGATACCAGTATAACTCTATCTTACCGCGTTATGGAGATGAATTTTACAACTAATTAGAACATCACTTAAATTTATATTGAAATATGTACCAACCTTTCTAAGCCACCAGTAAGACTGGGAACGTTCTATAATCATTGTAACAAAACCACCGGACCGGAATGTCCTCCTTCTTTAGAACGACCAAATATGGGTTGTCCGTAGTTACCCAGGTCACCACTATAAACCTGTTACACAGATGGATGATTTTTAGTCAAAGTTTAAATATTTAAAGATTGTTTCTACCATGGAGACATGGACCGAAACAGATTTGCTTTCTGCATAAAACAGCTCTTTTGAGGATAAATTGATAAAGATACTTAATTTATCTTTGGAAAAATGTTTAAAATATATTCAAACGTGATAGGGAGAGATAATTGAGAAATGCTTTCCTCAAATGATATCATGACTGTTTCGAAATGAGTTACGGTTAATAATTTGTTTCAGTCTCTGGAGAAGTTTAACTCTCGTAGAAAAAGTAAAATGTCACATACAAAATTGAATCACTCGTTTAAAACGGACACAAGCATTACAGGGTGTTGTCTGTCACGTGTAAATAACTGATCAAACAACAGCATTATTATTGAATATGAATGTAATTACTAAACATTGTTGCGTTATAATCTTAAAAAAAATACAACAAAAGCTTCAAACGGAAGCCGGTAAGTGTCAGTAATATGTCTATATCGAACTTACGACATAGCAGTTAAGTGTTCCGAAATGACAAGTTCAGAATTCGTAATAATGACACAGTTAGGTATTCGGCAATTACAAGTTTAGCATTCGTAATAATGACACAGTTAGGTATTCG
>JAUMHH010121192.1:0-21073 GCA_032359455.1 Chlamys rubida
CCAACCTTATTGTCATGCATGTGATCGACCATTTACAGTCAAACACTTTATGATTGAATGCGCTGATTTCAAACAAATACGTGACAAATTTTACAATGTATGAAACGTTCATTTGATAGATGTAGTTTTTGTGCAATCGATCTATAATGATTTACATTCAATTTATCTGATATATTTCATAAACAATTCGTTTGCTATTGATATATTTTTTACTTCTTTTACACATTTTAACCTTTTGTTTCTGGTTTTCCTGTATTCATTTTTTGTGAATGTCTATTTTTCACATTGTTGTTTTGCCCTTAATGAAATTGTCGATGGGCCGTTAAACAATAAAATTACAATTTATGATAATTGTAGTCAGTATAAGCGTTTGATGTATTCTTTTCAGCATACAATATACGTTATTGACAACGATGCCGGGATATCAAAAGGATTTAACAACTGGTTAATAGCTTATAGGTTATTTTTCAACTAAATTTGACATCGTCAATAAAAACCTTTTTATAGACATTGCGAAAGATTCGGATAGGGGTAAGGGAGAAAACTCCCGCAAACATGCCAGTAGAATTTTCTAACAGAGTGTGCCAAATTAATCTTGCCTGAACAAATGCCGTTAAAAAAAGTTCGGAAATGTAAAACAATTCATGAAAATATTTTTATAATGTTTTGTAGGTGGATTTCGATCTGGTTACCAGTAAAATTGTGTCGTTCACACGGATACAGATTAAAAAAAAAGATATTTGCTAACGACAATCAACTAAACACAGAGTGAAGACGATTGGAACAATCGAAATCCTATAGTAATGGGCAAACAATAAAACGTTCGGTCTATGCAGATTTGTTTTTCAAATATTTGGTTTGGTTTAATTTTGTTTCACGTCCTATTAACAGCTAAAAGCATTACAATATTTCGATTAAAGGTTCTGCTTCAATAGGTGCCACACTATATTTTGTAGTTAAATCAACCCTTATTGATATAGCACGTTTTTCTGCCAATAACTTACCTAGAAAAACAAGAAAGGATGATAGTAGAAATAGTAGAAATACTGGACATGTCAATAGTGAGAAATCGAGCAGGTCTCTTAAAAGATAAAAGGCCCTGAAAAATGTCGATACGATGTTGCGGTCTGTTGTATTGTCGCCGTTTAAGTTTTTAGATGCAACTTTGTCTCTGGGAATTTCTTCTTCACCAATGGGTCTATATACCGCGGCACAGGCCACAGTGTTCCGAACTACACCAGACATAATAAATATGGTCCCACGCCAACAAATGTTCAATAAAAGCATCATACAAACATTAAAAGAGACATTAACTGTTTCGAAAAAAACGGTATTATTGTAACATGATAATGAAAATATTCTAGTATTGGAACAAGTGTCTTACTGTAAAAAGTTTTATGACAACCCATCCCCATCCGCCGTCTGGAGGGTTTCCTGGCTTCCGGCGATTATGTGATTCGTCGTGGGGTGCGAGATTGTTTCTAGGAATGTCTTTTTTGGGACAAAAAAAATATTGTTTTGCTTAAATATTATCTTATGACACAAATACGTTATCATGCTTTGATTGCGAATGTAGAGATATAAATCAGTAAATGTTACTTCATGAAACATTTATCAATTATAAATAACCCTAGATAAAAGAGAGCACGCCTTCGGCTTGGTCAGTTTCTGATGCTCGTGCTGATATCGTTACGATATAAAATATTAAATGCTAGAAAATACCTCATTGTTTCATCTACAGTGAGTACTCACCGTCTGTAACAGCTGTCTTCATCCTGGATATTGCAAATGTCTTATTTATCAAATATAAAAAGAATAGTATCGCTCGGTCTAAAATAAAATGACATAAATAGTACATGCACTTTGATACTGTACGATACAGCTGCTGTAACTTAAGCTTTGATTACACATTTATGATATATTGTGGTATACCATGGTATATATTTTTTTCTTTTACGTTTTCTTTGCATATGTATCAAATTTCTACAAATTAATACTCGAGTTTCACGCAAGGTACATAATGTGTCCGGTATATTTTGTGCTTACTCGTAAATTTATCCCAATAGTAATTTAATGGGTACTCTAAAGTCATTGCCAGATCATCGCTACATATGTATCGTGAGGTTTTGGTTTGGTTTTATTTTGTTTAACGTTCTATCTTTTCAACCAAACAAACCATCTTTGATTATGTACATACTTTGTTTTTGAATCTGTTCTACTTTTAATATTCAAGATGACATTTGAGTATTATTTTTTTCGATTTGTTTGATGTCATTCACTTGTTTTCATTGACAATTACCTCTTGTTTGGTATTTGTTTTATAAAGTTTCACGTCTTATAAAAGGTGTCCAATTCATTGTTATATAAGTCCATGCGAAAATCCAAGAAACGTTTCTTGCAAAACAGTACGATCTTTTATTCTTTCGAAATATTATCTCCGTCACGCATACACAACACGCATGGAGGCACGGCCTTCGAATGACCTTAGTTAACAGTTAAAGTATGGGTATTTCGGGATATAGCAAGTAAATGATCCCCCGAGGTCAGGACTATTTCCGGAGGCGAAGCCGAGGGAAATAGTCCTGGCCTCCGGGGATCATTAACTTGCTATATCCCGAAATACCCATACTTTAACTGTTTTATTATACCGATACAAGCACTCCCTTACAATATTCTAAATAATATTAGACAACAAATGTTCAACAGTTGGGACACTTTATTAACAAAACTAAAATGTTCCTATTGCGCAGATTGGTCAATATTCGGTCAAGGCCCGCCCACGACGTCACTCAATTTCCCGTATTTTCCGAGGGAAATAGTTTCAAAACTATCGCACCCCTCCAGACGAACTATTTCCCTGGCACGATTGCGCTGATTGGTCAATATTCGGTCAGGCCCCGCCCACGACGTCACTCAATTTCCCGCATTTTCCGAGGGAAATAGTTTCAAAACTATCGCACCCCTCCAGACGAACTATTTCCCTGGCATGGAATTAGAGGGGAAATAGCATGTTTATGTGGTTACTTTTGTATAGTGTAAAATAAGTAGAGGTATGATAATTCTTGCTATGATTGGTTTATAACAGCATTTTAGGTTGATGTGTTTATTTCAATGAATAAACAAGAATCTATGACGCATTTAAAATATACAAGAGAACCAATAAGACGTTTGAAAGGTACACACTGATAATAGTCTGCTAATTCTGATGTATAAGGTCATATTATAATGAAGGGGCTTAACTCTGACACAAACAGGGGATAATGTGTAGTGTACCATATGTCCTTTATATTATTGAAAGGTAAAACGTAAGATAAATCTCATGAGCGATCATTTGTAATCGAAAATAAATAAATAATACACAAACAAAAATACCAATTACTTACAGAATCGGCGAACAAAAGAATGAGTAAAGATGTGTTGATGATATGTGATAATTAAACTGTTTATTGGAGAGAAAACAATGCATGTGAAACCAACATGAACAACAACCACAACGTGAACCAAGCGACCAAAGGCGGAAAAACAAATCAGCGGCGACGTACTACAGGATGGGTTAATTAGCACATTTGTTACACACAGGATTTGAGGAAATGCTGGCAGACATCAAAATACCGAGGTAATATGTTATAAACAGTATATTATCAATAAAAGAAAAAAACGCAAAAATATTTTTGTTTACAAATAATAACATATATGAAATGGTTGACTACATGTCTTTGTGACGTTCATTTTTGGTAATATGATTATTTTGTGTCACTGACGATTCGAAATATTTCTTAAAGGTAAAATTCAATTTTTGATACCGAGATTTTCTGACCAAAATATCTACTGTCCCTTACAACATTAAAAAAATTACCGCAATTTAAGAACATGAAAACACATTTGTAATAACAATTGAATTAAAATGGCTCCCATCATTTGTTTGGTTTACACGAAAAAATTGATAAACTAAACTAAAACGCCGATAAAACTGTACCATTGAAATTATAAATGTCTTTCAATGTCATTTATTTTATAGTATGAAGAAAACCTGCAAATCTATTTTCCTTTTAGTTGTGATATTTAAAAGTCAACAATAAACTGTTTTCGTGTGGTTTTATTAGTTACAACAAAAGAATTATCGATTGAGCTGATGCTATTCAAGAATTTCACCATATCAATATTCGTTGGTTAGTTTATGATTCAACTTTTAGATATGTATGTCACCAAAATTACAGTAAATTTGTTTCTATTTAAAAGCTATTGAGTCTATAATAGGTTTAAATAGGCCCGTTGATCACGGTATTCGATTATAGATCGACATGGTCGATAATCCCGCGTAGCCGGGTAATCTCGGAAACTTACTGTTGTTTAGATCTTAAAACAGTAAATGGGTGATGTCTACTTTAACAAAAATATAACAAATCCAGTATTTATTACAATGATGATATTAACAATCAACTGTCACCCTCATTTAACGTTAACTTATTTCCTAATAGAAGATGTAAGACCTTGTGAAAGCCCGATGACTTAATCGGAAAATTCGAATCGATAATCTCTCTCTCTCTCTCTCTCTCCCTCTCTCTCTCTCTCTCTCTCTCTCTCTCTCTCTCTCTCTCTCTACGTTGGCCCATGCAAATGACCAACCCTTAGTAAATTGCACGTCGCTTGTTAGAAATGATACCCACGTTATCCTCTCTCATAATATGCTCAAACGTTTCTGAATGTTCTTTATCTTGTCACCAATCCCTTTGCTACATTTGCCAGTAATTTATCTTTAAAATAAAATAAATTCGGAGTCACATTACTAAAAAGATAATGATCTTGGTCAATCGTTGTATATATCACACATCAGCGGGCTGAAACATGACTTGCTGCTGATTGAGGCAATGTTTTGTGTTTCAAAAGTTTATTTTTCATTATTGAAGAAGTTACCATAATACTGTAAAGACTCGGGTAATAATTGTCACAATAATATGGTACAATAATAGATAATAATCTGTTCTTAGTAAAGACACACCAGCTAATAATTAGCTGTCGTAAAGCTAATATTAGCCCCACGTTCACCTGTCATGTAGTTTATTATATTAAACACGAGGTGACCTAAAGGTGTCTAATAACAACAAGAAACTTAATGGTTAAAAACAGCCGGACTCTATGATCAAAGGCATTAGACTAGTATATGTTAAGTCTTGAATTATATATATAGGTAGCAGACACACGGAGGGGAGGAAGGGTACACTGTTTCGTTATGCACATGCGGTACAGGTGAGCATAATTGACGTAAGTGTTCAGAATAACTCATTCAGGAACACTCGGCTATTACACGCTTGGAAAAATCATGCATCATTTCCATCGTTTTAAATTTTGCAGCCTCCTTGACGGTAAAGGCAGTCAGATGAATTAACTTTTTTTTTTAAATGACATAATGGGATTTTTTAAGTTTTTAATTTTATTGCTACATCCTCCATTCGAGTTTATATCTACCTGTGTTATAATGTAAAAGCTTTTATGTGTATTTAAATCTGAAACTGATAGGGCTTTATATATGCGTTTCTATTAAAGCAGATGCTAAGTACTGCAGTCAACCAACACATGATGTTACGGTCTATACTATATGTATCAACTTTGTGGAACGTTTTGGTCTGAAGGTAGTGTAGCCGTGTGAAGTGAATATAAGAAATTTATTTATAAAATTTATTCCGAGATATATTTGATTTGTTTAACCTAATCCAGATGACTTAGTCGAATTAAATTTTTTCTTAATAGTGTGATAGGCAGAAATTATATTTAGAAGTTTATCTTCATTAGGTAAAGATTCGTTTAAATACTGATTGTTTGTTTTCAGTAACAGAAACCTTCCTTATCTTGTAGTATTTTACCTAATACAACCGCGCGCTACACAGGTGAACAACGTGCTTATTCTTCCCGCGCTTTTCCCCTGCCAAATATTTTCAACTACTTCCGGAATTCCGAGTTGTTGATGCAATTACGTCACCCGGTACATTTCACCGCCATCTTTGAATAGCTCCGGAACTCAGAATTTTTACCTTGGACACAATATATACGAATGGGAGTTTACAGGTAGAAATAAGGGATGGAAAGTTTACAGTAAACTGGGTAAGTACTCTAGAACGTATTTTAGACTTGTTGTGTTGGATCGTTCACTCGAAGCAGTAAATTCCTTTGCAAGTTTACACCGCCGCGAAAGCAGGGCAGAGATCGCACTGTCGAAGTTTGAGGTCACCGCTTTCTCGCTATAAGCTGGCAGTTTTGTCTGTTGAGTTAAATTTGCAGACAGGACTCGGTTAATATTACTATCTGGGTTCATCTTTGTGTATTTATCTGTATTTTCTCACTGCAAACCTACACCGTGTCTTATCCCTTCATGCTGCCTAAAGAAAAAAGTTTGTATTTTGGGCTGTTGACGTTTCGCTGTCAGTGCAGTCTATGTAAACTCAGAAGTTGAAAAAGTTTTGTTGGATGAGATGCCCCAGATTTTCCCAATGGCATAACTTCACAAGCAAAGGGCAGATAGGGCTGGCATTAAACGTGATTTGATTTATAGTTTAAAAACATTAGACCAGTGTAGACTCTGGTTCAAATTTATTGTGTATAATTTTACTTACTATGTTGTTCAAGGTACTACTTTGTTTTAAAGAACAAACCTTGTCAGTTCATGTGTTTTTTTTAAAACTTAAATTAAAAAACAACACATTGTTGACATTATTATTTTACGTTTGATCAAAGGATTAATAAAAGATCCGATTAGGAAATGGACTAACAGTTTAAATTTAAAAGATGACTTGTTACGGCCATTAAACAACTTAATTTTGTATAAATGTAGGGTTTATCATGAAGTGGACCTCTCATGAATATTCGGCCATCGTGTAAAATATTCTAGCCCAGGGCAAAACAAATCCTTTATATTAAAAAGTGTATTGTCTTTCTGAATAATATGCATCGTTTGGTTTATTGTTTTACTGAACCTTTAGGTCATTTCTCGAATGAACGTAACGGCTAACGAGTCTGGAATCTCCATAATAATGAAAGGCCAGCAAAAGCTAATGTTATAACCTTTTAAGCTAAATGTTCATAAATTTTCCTGTATTTTTGTGTGTGTGTGTATAAAATGCATAAATGTTTTGGATGTATTTGATTTATGTGATTTTAATATCCATTTCATTGAATAAAAGCTACTTACCGGTATATTGAGTGAGGCAGAAAGATACAAGAGCTGTATTTAGAGTCGCACATGTATACATATCAACGTGGAACATTAGCTCTTGAGAGCTATTTTTGCGACAAACACAACTATATTAGTATATAAAATAACAATAACATAATGTAATAGTATTAGTAGTAATGAGTTAATATAAATAGCATAGCAGACAATTTTTCATTACAGAAAAATACACAGTAATGTCACATGTAAATTAGACAATCAATTGCACAATTTTTTAATAATATCACAAGGCTTGACACTTATTTATAAAAAAAGGGTGTTTGTACTGTAAAATGTTAGATCTACATTTGTTCAGTAGTGTCACCGAAAAATGGACATAATTAAATGAAATTGTATGTTGCCATGTACAATGCCAGAGAAGCATTTTATGCAATAAGTAAATTGTCATTAACATTGATACATCATCATGTCTTCATAGCGATGAATGATGATGATGATGATGATGGTAAAATGACATAAAATCCTCAAAATATTTGTTGTGCTTTATTTATGAATGTCTATGCAGTCTATGTACATGTCCAGTTTTCAAGATTTGACACAGAAAGTTGTACCTACTAGTAATCATGACACTACAGGGACTGTTTATCTCCATAATCCCCTAAATAAGGGACACAAGATCCCTTGTATGTGTTGGTTGCTAAGCTGTTTGAAGTTGTCCCTCTAGAAGTGTCCTTAGGGGGTATGTGATTGGAGGGCCCTTTTATCTGGAGTCCCTAGGGTCTTAGCTTTGGATAACATTTGTACTGTGATAATGGGACATTCTGTTTCACAGATATTTCTACTGATTACCAGCTTACATCTGATTAGCAAGTAGTTGGCCCCTACCTATGATAATATCTACCTAATATGTAAAGTGTGTCTTGGGAGGAATCTCCCCATCACAGGAGCAGGTCATTGTCAGTATTAATTGGCTTATGTTTTATCACAACCATGCATCTTTCTTAGATCTTGGGGGATTTTTTTTTCTTTTCAGACATCATGATTTCAGCTACGATCTTGGCCACCCACCTCCCTTTTCTCTTTTTGCTCTAAAGTACTGGATTGGTGACATGTTGATTATGTTACAATTTTTTTATGTTTCGTTTTTTTAAATGTTTGTTTTCATTATTGTAAATTTGCATATATTCAGCATAGATCTATATAATAACATGAAAAAAAAATCACATATGGTTAAAATAATGTTTGGAGCAGATGCAACGAAATTCCAAAACCAACATTTAGATGAATCAATGATTTTTATAAGATTTGTTTAAGCAAGTTCTGAACATCATTATCAAAATATTGATGACTTCCGAGATTAGTGGGTTCCTAAGTAGGGGTAAATACCAAAAGTTAAAGCATGTGTCCAGCTTTTGCAAAATAAAAATGCAGGGGACACCCCAAGTACTTCCAATCACTAGCCCTCCACTACTGGGTCATGGGTTCGAGGCCTACGTGGGGCAGTCACCAGGTAATGGCTGCAAGTCAGTGTTTTTCTCCGGAGTTTCCTACACCTCCAAGCTTTGCTTATCCTAAAATGACCATGTATACCTGTTAATAGAACAGAGATAACAAAAATAACAAAGTCTCCTGTACTTAATAACCACAGTTGCCTTATTGTGAATGTTTTTTAAAAGCACTAGGATATTTAGAGAAACGCATGTAGCTGTCTTTCTTGATTTTTAAATCATTATTTAATTTACTTTAAAATTCTTATTTTTTTTTACTATAACCAACAGAATTTTCACGATAAAAATAAAATGTATCAAATACCAGCAATTATTTTTTATTTTCCGTTTGTATACATGTACACATAAGTCTGCATTTGAACGAAGAACCTTTCAGAAGTTTATCCGTTACTTAAAATTACTGTGTTTATTCTTTGAAGAAAAAAATTAAAAGGTTCTTTTAAAGCCTGCATTTTGATACACATATATTTAAGATAGATAAATATTATCTCTAAAATCACGAAAGCGTAAATACTAAATAACCAATAAATCGTTTAATTTCCCCCTGATCAATTAGTCAGAGTATACTAGCTAACAGGCAAATAGATTACACCTGTACCTTCAATACACCTGTAGATGCTATCTTGAAGAAATATATTAGGTACAAGTACCTGGCCAATTACTTGAGAAATTTGTACCAAATGCCAAATTAATAGAGGGCATATTGTTCAGTGGCACCTGGTGAATGTAGACATATAAACCTGTGCCAGTTTCCAAGTTGTATGCCCACTTCTAACTCGTTGAAGTTGTTCTATTTTTGGCATTTCTTTTGTCAGGTATATCCTGTCCGTAAGTTAAATAGTGAAAGAGAAGTGTTTTGTACAAATTTGTTTTTACGTCTATACAATTAAAGGAAACACTGAACATTTTCTACTTTATCAACATGAAAATTGGCACGATAACTTTTTAAGAAATTTTAAATCTGTTATAAATTTTTTAATGGATTCTGTATCAGGTATGTAGCTGAGCACACACTGGTTCCCTTATGGGAGCTTGGTGGTGATTTGTATCGCTGTAATGTTCTGATAGTCTGTTTGGTGTGTCTGCATTGAAGTGTATACCTCGCTGGATATAGATGTATATAGGGTTTCATAATTGAAAAAAAGTTAGCTGGTTGGGTATTTGAATCAAGTGGTGGATTTTAATGCCTGCATTCGACAACTTACAGATGGATCTGATACTGTCTTATCTTGGCCCTAACGTTGACTGCTACACTCTTAGAAACAACCCTTCTCCATGTGAAATATAGAATTAATATATATTTTTGCCTCGCTGGGATGTTTTTTTGAATAAATGTATTAACTGTTTTTTTTCTAAGAAAAAGAATTTAGCTAAACATGATCGTCTTTCGAATACATTTTTGGAATGTTTTTTTTTTAAATTACATGTTATAAAAGGATCAGAAAATTTCTATATTGAGTGACTTATGATGGGGTAATGATATTACTGTGAATGATATACATATATTACAGTTATGGAACAAAAATATTCATGTCAAAGTCTAAATCAACTTTGGACTTTGTCTTGATTTTCTTTTCCATACCAGTGGCCGTGTAATTTCTCAGATTGCAATTTTCTATTTATAAGAGACAGAACTCTAAGGATGTTGAAATTACTTTTTGCAATTTTATTGTAGGATCATAAATAAAAAAACCCAAAAAACCCAAGTTTAAAATAATTTTTTTTTCTGGTGAATAAGAACTTCTTAAAATTAATACAACCACATATACACCATAACATGGTTGTAAGATTTGATGAATGGCCTCCATATATTTCTCGGTATCTGTAAATATCACTAACATTTTCATTTCTATAGCTCATTGGCCTGCAGAAGTAAGTTAAAAACGATGTGATTTTGTACATGTTTTTGGTGGAGATCTTTATCTTGGTGTACAATTTTCAGTATTTGGTCAGCTTTACATTGAAAGATTATCATAAAAGACAGCTGTGTTAAAACCTTTTTTTTTGTAAACTCTTTTAAAATCTTCAAGTTGAATGAATGATTTATCTGCCTTATCTCATCACATTTTTCTGCGTGAACTTTCTCCAACATGAACAGGTAAAAGGGTAATCAGAACTGAAGCTTACAAGTTGACTGTGCTGATCTTCTGGAATGATTTGTTGTTACTAGATAAAGCTGTGTACTGAAGCTGTCAGATTTATATGTTCAGGAAACCAGTGTTTGACATTTTGTATGGTGAAAATTGGGTTTTAAAATCTTGGATCAAGTAGTCATAAATTATTTAAATATGTGGGAGTACTTTACTGGTTTATGTTCATGTGTGTTGGTGGATGTGTGAAGGTGTACATGTATACATGTGTGTGTCTGTGCACAGCTACATCTGATGTAAATAAGGTTTTGTGCTTTGGAACAATTCCTTCCTATTACAGCCATTGTATAAATGCTGCTGTTGGTTTTATTTCATGTCATATGGCTGTACTGGAATTTTAAAATATTAAATGTGTATTGCAGGGTTGCACAATATCATTATAAGAATACTAGCCTGCAGGCAGGTTGAATGAAAAGTTCAATATCCTAGCCAGACCTATAATTTTGTAGAAAATGCTGAAATTTTCCATTAACCCTATAACACAAAACCTAGTAACCTACTAGTCTGCTGGGTGTCAGGCTAGTGGGACCATACACCCCTGTGCAGTTAATATAAGACGGCATACACTTCACCAATATATTTAATTATGATTAATTTACAAACAATGTAGGATTGTTGCTAAATAAAGGGAAACAATTTAATTTTATGATAAACGTATTCAAGGATATTGATATTATAAAAACAAAAAACAACAACATGTTTGTACCAGTAATCTATACAGCATGCTGTTGTTGATGCTGCTGCCTTTTTGTGTGTGTTGGTATAGCGGGACAGTAGCTAGATAGGTAATCAATGGATTAGCACCCGTTTCACTTGATGTATCTATGAATAATCTACAAACATTATGATACAAATCTGTAGGTTGTCCATCTTTTATGTCCCCTTTTATATCTCCAAGGCGCTTGCTTTCTGCCTCACTGCCACAATTTCGACAATCTGTACGATAAAACAAAGCCTTTATTGATATTGCATAAATAACCATCTAGGCACAACTTCATTTAGGACAAAACATCAGTTAAGTCCCCTTTTTTTTAGATTGTTTAACTGTCCACACACAATTGCCTGGTGGTCATTGTGTTTAAATGGTAAAATGTACTGCATTTGGGCAATTGAACCATAAAATATCTTTTATTTATTGTTAAACAGCTGGATCATTATTTCAGCTTGTTAGCTGGTATTCAAATGAAAAAAAATACACAGCATCAGTTTCTGGCTGGTTGGCAATAATGATTTTTATCAGATTTTAAATTAATTTGTGGCCCAATTACCGATTTCGGATATTATTTCATCTATTAAGATGGTTCACATTTAATGTTTATTCTAGCAAAGATGTCATGAATTTTTTAAGCTGTTGATTTACACATTTAAGAAATAACATATCCAGTGGATGGTTCATATCCCTCGGATGGCATGTCCATGTTCCTCAGAAAATAATTCATTCTACTTTTTATTGCCCCCCCCTAAGTATAAATATGTATGTTAAGGGGAGAACATAGCTGACTTTTGTTAATTAGTTAGTGTTTCCATCCATGTGTGTTCATTAAAGTTTGTCCAGACCATATCTTCCAAAATAGATGAACCCTTCTTTATCACCTTCCTTATTAAAGTTAACAGATAATGACCAGACAGTACTCCAACAAAGACTGTTGGGTCAAATGTGTTCATACTTTGTAGGAATGATACTCAAGAGGTTAGCTATATGTCTAACAACTGACTGAAGTTGGGTGGTGGGGGTGCTTATGTAATGGTCACCCTTGAAAATTAAAACTTCTTTAAAAAAAGATTTACTTAGAAAAACATTTTTCAAGAGAAATTGATAAGAAGTTAATGAAATACTGCTTGACCACAAAAAGAAAGTTGACCAGACTCTGATGTTGGTGCTAGCACTAGAGTGCATGGAGCACTTTGTTAATTGTTTGTGGTGTGATGAGCTTGCCTATTTATCTTGTATTTGTGGTGATTGATGTTTTCAGTATCAGCTGTGTGTATATATGTATAAAAAATGTTAAAAAGTGTATATAAATCAATGTTGTATAGGAGAGAGTATTGGACTGTTTCGTCTGTAGAATTTAGATTATACAAATGTATTGAGAAAAAACTTGAGCTTGCCAGGGAAAGGATGACTATATTTTAACATGAATCCCAGAATGAGATAAACTGAAACAGGTAGCAATCAAAGGCCCTTCTATACCATTAGGGTGTATATTTAACACTCGACTTAATTTTGTGTGTTGACAATATTCATTGGAACAACTCATAAAAAGGTCTTATCTCTGATCTTCTTGCTGTCTCTAGCTAATGGAGACGGTATAAATTGGGTGTGTAAATAAACCATGCTTGAAATCATAGTTTTATATACCTACACAGGATTCTGACTGCCTCTCCAAAATGTTTTAATCATATTTGTATACCTGTTTTCTGTCTGACGTCGACTATTTCAATCTGTATCATCAAATTTATCTATCACCATTACGTATAGTTCTCAAATAATAAATTTTAAACTAGACCCCGCACTATAAAGATATTGGCTATACTATAATCAAGCAAGTAAACATCAATTTCTGTGAAACTCTAGGTATTTCTTCAATATTTTGCAAAGCTGTGACTGTTATTTTTAATTGTATTATTTGTATACAGCACTTTAGAGTGGCTTATGTTAGCTAGATAGGGCGCTATATCAAATGATGTATATTATGATTATTATTCTGTTGTGACACAAATATGGAGTTATGCCCCTTAACTGGATATGCTGCCTGCTTTTCTGATGCGATGTGTGTTGTGTTGAAACTTGATCATTAGGACCCTACAATCATTCTAACACTCTTCTATTCTCATTTTCCCAATCTGTTAGTTGCGGTCACTGAAACTTGTATTCTCTCCCACATGCACCTTCATTGTCCTTATAACTACACTACCTTTGGATATTCAGATCTCTACCGACATATCTCATTCTATCCAAGCCAGGATTTCAATCTTTCACCCACTTTGCCCTATGCATCATCTTCAATATGATGAAGACAAATATATAGGTGGAAAATAAGGCACACATTTTTTTTTTATTGTTGAAGTTATATGTAGATCTATAGTTATGGTACAATATATAAATGTATGTCTATTGCACTTGGAAAATAATTGGAGGGCGAAGAGACTAGCACTAAGTAGTTCTGAGAATTCGCTTTAAGCCCTATATATATATATATAGCAACGAGTGAACTTGGTGCATTTCTGTTTCTGTCCCTTCCTTTCCCACTACATCAGCCTCCATCAGAATTAATTGGGCCAGATTCCTGCTGTACCGTAATTCCATGACCCCAAACAATAGACAAATACATAGATATGCTGCAGGAATGACAAGCCAGACATGCTTCCTGGTCAGACACCACTGCAAACTTCATCTGCCTATGAGGGATACACCAGAGAAAATACCAGCAATTTTCATTTTGTCATGATAGAAAAAAAAAAGCTGTATGTTTTTTGTATTGATAGCATGAGTGTGTGATGGAATAAATGGTATTGAATGGTGCTTTGTTTTCATAATCTGCTGAGATCTATATATGTATCATCATGTGGATAACAGAGTGAATGTCTGAGAGTCAGGAAATGAAGTGCATGTTTCTGATGAAGTTGGGCTGCAGAACACAAGGAAAAAGAAATGCTAATCACCATAATTTGATCTAGTATGAAATATATTCCATTGTAATTATGAAAATATTTGGTATGATCAGTTTACATTGTATTTCCATGGTTTTATAATGTTTCTTATAAATAAGAAATGTTGCCCATTTTAAAACGGGTACTTCTAGCAGTTGTCAAATACCTTGTTTCA
Source organism: Chlamys rubida (assembly GCA_032359455.1). NCBI lineage: Eukaryota > Metazoa > Mollusca > Bivalvia > Pectinida > Pectinidae > Chlamys > Chlamys rubida. The sequence goes on from JAUMHH010121192.1 coordinate 14,650, forward strand.
AGTTCTATGTCATCTTATAAAACAAACCTGTCTACTTATTTCTGTTGCTTTGTTTACTTTTACATTTTTTACTCTTTGCTACAGCTGAGTTGATTTATGTTTCTTACAAATTCTGAATATTAAATAATTCTGTGCTTTTTAAAAAAGTAAACATTCATGCTTTAAGGTACAAAAAGGTTCCAACTATAAATAATATTCAAACTCTTTACAGAATAGTTTTTTAGGCTGTATTGTCAAACTGTATTCTTCTGTGCCTTTTTATGAAAAGCCTCCCCCAATGTTGGTATTCCTACTGTTCTCGATTTCATTGGATAAGAGCGTGTGAAAAAATAATTGTGGCAATAAGGTAGTTAATGAGTTGATCATTGAGAGGAGCCTTAGTGTCCGGCCTGGGACTCAGGAGGGGGTGCAGGTGAAATAGAAATGGTGTCCTAATAAGTGTTAATTAAGACCCGGCAGCTAGGAATCGTGGGTGGTACCTAAAGCCGCAAAGCTTGGATCAGGGTTTCCCCCGTTCTTATCATGTCGATAAAAAGAGGGCAAGTACTAGTCAATTGAATCCCGATTAACGGAAAAAAGATTATCCGGTAAATGTGAAAAGCACTGTGGGAAAAGGTTCAAGAAAAATCATGGAAGGTTTGACTTAATATACTTACTATGCTGAATGGAGTATATTCTTGTAAGGGATACAGATTGTTATTGGGCACAGCTGGAAATGGTCAAGGGAAAAAGATTGTATTAATAGATATTTACATATTTGTATGGGTGTTATACTTTCTGATGTGATTTATACTCCACTGGTATGTGGATCTGTTTGATATTTCAGTATTGATAAAAACGACACGTCTTGTCTTGTTGATTTGTCGTATTTCAAGTTTGTTCTGTGCTATATTTGTAAAGCAATTCAAGTTTATTTGATATGCAATCTTGAAACAACATAAGAAAAAACATATGTATAAAATTAATTAAAAATCCAACCATATTAAAAATAAGATGACAAATTTTTAGTAAAGAAAAATTAGAAGTTTGACTGGAAATTAAATGATATGAATACGGTAATAAAACCTGTTTGGCAGTCTTGTCTGTCTAGTTGGGTATATCAATGTAATTGTTTGTTTTGAAAAATACAATTTATTATGTAGCATATATATCACTTGTCTTATTTTGAAAAATGTCTAATGTACTATTGATATTTTTACATAATTTGATCTTGAAAAAAGAAAAATACAAATGTTTATGTTAATGCTAATAAAGAAGTCGATTTTCCCCAGCATTGACATTGCAGCCATGCAACAGTTAAAAGTATAAAGTAGAAGGTTGAAGGTCAGTAATGTTTACGCATAAAAATACACATGTTTTCACTTACCATCAAGTGCAGTGTGTTGTCAGCTACTTTGAAGAGCACTTTCAATGTAAACATGTACACCTATGAATAAGTCCAGTGTAGGCATATTGTTATCATTGGCAGTATGTAGTATTATGTACCTACTGCTAAACCAAGTAAATTATCATACTTTCAGCAGCTAATTAGAATGGAGTATAAGTGTTTTTTTATTTTGTCAGACTTTTATTTTCTGTGAGAGAGTGTGTGCGTTTTTGCTGACATTTACTTCAAAAGTTTGAGTCGTTGTGCACGCGAGTGTTCAGGTGCACAAATTTTACAAGAGAAATTCTGTAATTTTGTCTTTCAGCATTGAATGTAAGAACAATCCATGACCGTCGCCAAAAGAAAAGCAAAAAAATATAAAAGAAATAAAGTCATAATTTCATTGATAATTGTCTAGAAAATTCCTCCTAAACTACCGAGTCAATTTCAACCAAACTTTATACATATGATCAGTACATGATGTAGTTACACACTTTGTATTTACTTTCAAGTTTTGACATTTTCCCCATAGAGTTATGCCCTTATATACTTCAAGCCTGTCGTTGCAACTATTGCTCAACTATATGACAGAATAAAATGGAACTTTGTGAGAGTGATACATAAAGAAGATACCCGGTACTTACATTTGAACTGCTTCCTATAGCTATTATTTATTGAGATTAAATATGGCCACCATGGTCTCTGATTGGCTGAAACAGTGACAGTTATAACTCAAATTCTATTTAGCTGACTTGCTTCTTACTTGATGCTTTGTGAGTGTGATACATCTATATATTTTTTTTTATTTCAAAGGTGGTCGGGTGGTGCAGTGGATAGCGCACTTGCCTTTCACCAAGGTTGGGGTCACCTGCCCGACCACATGGGTTTTTTCTCCGGGTACTCCGGTTTCCTCCCACACTAAGACCCCCCATGCGCTAACATCTGGGCCAACAAGAGTGATTAATATAAGTTGAAATAATTTGTTTCATAATTGTTGTAAAGTAAATAAAGTTTATATATATATTACTAACTTTCAAGATTTAAAATTCAGGATGGCAAGATTGGCATCAATTTTCTGCAATTATCTATATTGATTATAGGAAAGAACTTACTCCAGGGGGTATGGAGATTACATATTTACCTCCATAATCAAGTATTTACAACACAACTGTTTTACATTAAAAAGCAAATATAGAAATCATATCATGTGCTCTTGTAGTGTTGAACAGTTTTAACTGCCTTCATTGAAATTAGGTTTGGAATAGAAAAATGCCTCTTTCAACCCTGTTCTTGTAAGTTATGGATATATCGACAAATTTCAAAAATCATAAATTGCCATTACTATAGGGCAAGCTAAATGTAGATTGTTTATTTATTGCTTAAATTTGGGGAGCTGTGTTTCAAAAACTCATTGTTGGTTAAGGGGCAGAAGGAGTAATTCTCTAAATTTACCTTTTCATTAAAAATGACTTAAGTCTACAATATTTTTAAAAACAATTAAACATATCAGACAAACCTAGTTTGGGTTTTCTTTAAATGAATATTTCTTCCAGCAGCTTTTGCTGCATTTCTTGTTCTTCTTTGAAATGAATTGAAAAAAATTGTCAATGACACAAGCTGTTGATTAGCTGTATGTTACACGAAATATTGTCCAAATTGAATTGAGGCATTACAAAGCAAATATTGGTTATTATTAGCTGTTGTAACATGTCAAGCCTGTGCAGTTATGATGAACACTGTTATGTTACAGAGGTAATGATGTACAAACACTCCAGCCGTTATTCCAATGATATGCAAATGCTGTTTAATGGCGATGATTGTGGTACAATGTTTGACGATCGTATCTGTTGATTTTTGTTGACATCAGGGTACGGTAGAGTTTAAATTGGCCTGTTGTATTAGCTGTACATCATTGCAGCAGACAGATTGTACTAGCTGTTGGACATATTGTCGAGTTATAAAATAACACTTGTGAACAACAAACAGTAGAAGGTGAACTATTTTACAATGTTATGGAAAATAATTCAAAACACCACTTTGGACTAAATCCAGGTAAATGTTATTTAAGAAATTGTATTGGAATTTTTTCATGTATTTTTGTTGTTTGAATGAAACTAGGGCTTGAGCCGTGCAGGCTCTTTGGACCTCTTGAAAAGCAAAAAGGGATCAATGCAAGACTCATCAACTGTTAAAATTTAGTGAATTTTCATTCTGTTTCAGTAATATTCTGCATCAATAATTATCATACATTTTTTTGTAACTTTTTTAAGTATGAAGTTTGTTTACCCGGGGTAGTTATAAATTCGACAAGAACTTTAAAACACAATATTAACCTAATTCAAGCACATTCAATATGCGAAAAAGAGCACTTGGTACTTTAATACCAATATATGTCTAGCTAGTTAGATTTATAAAAGGAGATTGAGGTCAGCCTTAAAGTGCAGCTTCATTTAATCAACAATTTTGCCATTTAAATAAAAAAATCATTGCTCACTGTGATAGTGTATTGTATATGGTGTCAAGCATTTTGTATCAAGGGTGGAAGTCTTTGTCAACTGATAGGGAGGCATTATCCGTCTGTATTCTCTTCTGATATATATCTTCTGTATGACCCTGGGATGTGAGTGCAATCTTTTGAACAATTTATTTCAGATTAATCACGATAAAAACTCAGTAGATTTGATTGGCAGGCAATGTCATATATCTCGACAAACTTTGTTTACCTGTTCAGTTCTTCCTACCTGTTTTTTTATGTGGGGTAGTTTTGTATTGAGCCGTATATATTTTGTACATGTGTACAGTAGTTCTGTAAGATGTGACTAATTGTACCGGCAGTCCTCTATTGTCTAGGTTCATTGGAGGAAAAATGGTGTAATTTTTGTTTAGTCAACTTCATACACTCTAATTATTTTTTACATTGGCATTTCATATAATTTTTTTCTTCCATAAATACTTTGGTATGTATAGAAAAAGTGAAAAAGATTTTTTCTAGTACCAGTATTTACACTAAAGATGAATTTAGCGAGTTGAATGTTTCTAGTTTCTGTTGAAGTGGGGTCTGTGTGGCTGGTAATATTGCCACGGGTTGAAATTATATGGAGCTCTCTTATATAGACTTGGTCGGACACCCGAGATGGTCTGGGGGAAGTGCACTTAAGAACAGGAAATCCAACCCATTTGGATAGGTTTTATTTCAATGAATCTGTAACAGAAACGACATACATTTTATAGTATGCGGGTCCTTCCTCAGATTACAAGTCAGAATTTTGCTGCAAGCATTTAAGAAGAAACTTTCATGTTTTTAATTTTCAATTTAAAAGAAAAAAAATGATTATGAATTGAGTTTCACACTCCGGTACATCCTTTGTTATTTTTCTCTCCATTCTTGTTGGATGGAGTCGCAGAAAAGCAGACTTATATTTTAACCCTGGCCTTTCGTACATAGTTTTCCACTAGGAGCTGAGTAACACAAGATGACATGATTTACAGTTTGTTGTTTGTTTCCAGCTGTAGATACATTTCCGGTCATAGAGGAATGTAGAGTTGGCTTTGCATCTGTTCCACATGTAAACTTCAGAATTCAATTTTTGGATGCTGCTTTGCTTTTGGTTATAAGCAAGAAAATCAAACAAATTTCTAAAGTATTTTCTGATCACAACGGCACTTTCAAAGTTGATTGAGCCATGCTGCTTCATTTTATGTTGTTATATAACTTGCCTTTAAACATTTATGTTATATAACTTACCTTTAAAAATTTATGTTATATAACTTACCTTTAAACATTTATGTTATATAACTTACCTTTAAAAATCATATTAAAGATTTAACATTCATGGGAATGTTCGTTTTTGATTAGCCGATTCAAAAGTAAACACATACAGGTTGTCTGTATTTACACATAAATACTGAAACAATGCTTTCTTTACAACACCAAATAAACATTAAACTAAAAAATTGGACCAGCGTGTTAATTTATTACAGACAGAAAACTTATCCTTTATAGTAGTAATGTCAATTCTGATTGTGTGTGATCGACTGAGCTAGAAAATTGGTCGATTTACAACCACGTCAATGGGTTACAACTCCATGCTTTTTCTCTTTACTTTACGCAAACATTTAAGTTTTGAGTTGCCCGTAAATTATCGTATTTGCCATGGTAGTCAAGCTTATGTGGTATTAACATGAACAGTGTGGGCCGGGGCGAGACATTCCACCAGTCCTTCTGCTATTGTAAGTCGTCACCCCTTATCAGGGGGCGGAGCAGTGCCCCGACCTCCATGTCAAGGGTCACCGCCCCTCAACGAGACCACGAACAGTTTTTTGGGGCTGTCAATGAATGAAGCCTGCCATAGTGTTCTCCAGCATGGTGTGGATTAATGTGTAAAAACTGGAATGGGAGACTCATTGGTAGGCAAGTTTCTGTCTCAACCTGCTGTAGTTTAGAAGTGTGTGTACATGTATATTCATAACTTATAACAACGACAATTGTATAGATGAATATGATGAGATTTCTGTTAAATTTGATATATGTTTAGGGTTTGTTACGACGTATAAAGAAATTATTCAGTAATTTATGTCGAAGATCACAGTTAGCTAGGACTGACCTTTCCGTGTTCAAATAGAATTATTCCTATGAAATGTCACTGACTGCTTAGATCTATAACTTTTGTGTTTAATTTTAGTACCACAAAGATTTTGAAGAGGAAACATTAATTTAAGTAAGATTTTATGTGAAAGTATTGTAGAAATATATGTTGATGTTTATTTGTCCTCAATACATGTTATGGTGGGAGAAAAAGTCATGTCATTTTATGTATATCTTTTTCAATGCCTACAGGTAGAATTGAACTGGGGAATTCATATATTTTTGTACATGGCCAGGTAAGAAAGGCCATTCATATCATTGTATATTTGTCCTAAATATATATGGGGCAAAGAAGTAATTCCAACAGTGTGGACAAGTTAAGGTTGTCAAATTTTTGGAGCGATCCGCTCCTTTATCAAGACACAGTGAAACAGAACAGTTACATATACATCATATTACAAGAAGATAGAACT
>JAUMHH010121303.1:0-14040 GCA_032359455.1 Chlamys rubida
CTAGCGTGACGTCACCATTGAAACAATTGAAACTTACAGCCAATCACCGGGCTGATAGGTCATATTACATGGGTTAATATGCAAAAAAGTATGACATGGGTATATTCACTGGATAACACAGTACATTATGTGATAAATTATGTTTATGTAACGTGTGTAATATCCGGAAATGACGTCACAATCAAATAGTCACAATCAATGTGAAGCAGACGCAATGACAGATCCTCTATATATCAATTAAAACAAGAGGATTACGTTGCCCTAAGGTCACCTGGTTGTACAATAGATATTCGTACAATATATATTCTTTGTAGCTAGAAATAAAACAAAATACTGAAAATCATCAAAATTCAACAAATCCTAATAAAATAACTCATGTACGTAAAATTCTCTATAATAATTTATTAGTAAAGATGTCTCCAAATTGTAAACCAGAAAAGTATAAAATTTACAATTTTGTTGACTCTAGGCCTAAATTATATAATTTAAAATGGTTCCTAGTGCTTTTTAATACATAAGAAAAAAATATACCCAAAAGCATTATTTCCATGTGAACTAAACTGTTTATTATCTGACCACTCAATAAGGGGGATATAATGATCTTCTGGTAATACAATTACATTTTTGATATTTAAAATCTCATTGGACCTTTCCATTCATGAAGACCATCTCATCGTAGCACTTTTGGAACATCAAAAGAGAGAGTATTCGCCCATTTTCCACTTCGCTCCAAATCTTCAAATGACATTCCACGATTATATTTCAATATGTCATTAGAATTTCTTATTGACGTGAGAAATTTCAAGACCATCAATATACCATGGTTACCATATAGCATTTTTGATTAACCAGAAAAATAACATGTTTTTTTTTTCAGAACAACAACTGGTAATCAAGTATCAGATTAATTGGCAAATAAGAACTTTAAAACTGGAATTATTTTGAAATAGTTTTTCAAATGGCTGCCATATTGGACTTATGAACAACCCGGAGAAAAAGGGGAAAAAAATCGCATGATAAAATCAATACAATGCCCATCATCAATTCTCGCTATAGGTTGCGTAAGCCTTTACCAGCAAATGTAGCAGCACTTCTAAAACGTGTTAGCTTACTAGTATCAGGAAAAAATAGATATGTATTATTTCTACCAAACGTATTTAGTAATAGCATATACAATTGTCCAAAATAGATCTTTACATAATAAAGAAATACTTTTTCCCATAAATCTATTATATAGAAACTTCAACATAATAACATTGAGATGAACAAAATACATATATACAATGCCTCTTTACAAAATCGTACACCATGGTAAGAAAATCAAATAAATTAGATAACAAATAATTTTGCAAAATAATCACTACAATTAGGAAAGATCGAAACGAATAACGAAGGCCGAAGCAGAAAACAAAACAATGTAACTAATTACTGCACTAAATGGTCACTGGTCCATTTAGGACTCATTAGTGGTATAAAAAAAGAAATACAACACTTATGGGACTGTGTAAACACGTGACGAATTGTAAGCGTTCATAACACATGGATATCAGAACAGATGGTCAAGCTTTGCAGGAAATAATTGATATCTGGAATTTATTCTTGTACTTGAACAACATCATGGTGAAGCATATTTTTTTTCATTTTTTTCTTTCAAATACTACATAACATATCAAGTGAGTCTTCATGTGATGTCTATTTAAACGTTAACATTATAAGTCATAATTAGAAATGCTGGTTATACAAAAATGCATTTGTTTTCCTTTAGGACGAACTAAACAGGTAATATTTTACTAGCAGTACACCAAATACCATGGCAAATTCAATAAACATACAAATAATTCTCAAAATGAAATGTTCAAAGATTTAACATAGTCATGGCATGACATTACACAAACAATTAAGTCACCGGGGAAAGACACTAACCTTCAAAGTTGAATTTATGAAAATATAGCAGCCACTGTCTATGAACATGTCAAAAGTGAATTCATTCTGAAGTAGTTCGGACAGTTTTGTTCTTTAAGATTGTGTTTTATCAGGATTTCTCATGGCCTAGCGAGCTAAATGCTATACCTGTAAGTCACTTGTAAAGCTCTGAAATCTCAACAACATTAAAAAAATAGTAATTCCTTTCTCCAAGCACATTTGTATGTCTCATACACCGATACCATTGAGTATCATGCTATTTCATTGGATGATTTGATTGAACTATTGTGTAAATGATTGAGAAAAGCAACTGACAAAGTCAGAACAGTTCATATATGCAGACGTCACTGCTTGCCACCTCCGCTACTAAGAATTTGTCCTCGCGCACAGCAATCGTCGATGGTTCTTTCAAACCATGCGCTAAAGTAAGCAGCACTCTACTTCCGGAAGAAGGGCTCACTTGTAAAATGTTGCTGGTCTTCCGTCCACAAATGTATACATTTCCCTCTCTATCTACGTCACATCCTCGAAGTCCTTTCACGAGGTTCGGGCCAAAAGCTTCTTCTGAAAATTTATCGAGAGAAGACACCTTTAATATGCCGCCATTTTCTGTGTCATGAGTGCTGATAACCTCCCTTTGAAAGTTGTTTGTCACGAGTTGCCAACATGGAAGCGGTAACTTACAAAATGGGGTTAACTGACATCTATTACCTATTTCCAAAACATTGAACAGGGTGACTTTGTGCTCTGACGGACAGCTAATCACTAATCCTCCTCTGAATGAAGTGATACCGTAACAGCACTTTTTGACCCTGATGTCGCGGATTCGGATTAACGCGGACGCCATGGGGTCACGCTGAATGAATACTATGATTTGTTCAAAAGGTAATGTGACCGCAAAAGTAAGATCATCAACGCTACAAATGTCCCAAGGACCACTTGACAGTCGGACCTCCATGACGAGATGGCCATAATCCGAGAACAGCTTTACGGCTTTGTTCGGGAAGTCGACCAAGATGACCTGATTATTTGGCAGGTACAAGGCACTGGTTATTCCGCACGGAAACCGATCTTCACTGGTACGAACATTGTATCGCAAGATCTCGCGCGCGTTTCTGACATTCAAGGGAAGTAATTTCCGGACGGATGACGGAAGGTCGGTTTTCTCCCGTACAAACTTTGTCTCTCCGAAAGTGTCTAGATCAAGCGTAGCTGTTAAAAGAGGGCTGATCAGGACTGAAAGACGAGACAAGCTGTGGAATCCCGATATCTCCTTCACAACTGTTACACACTGTTTTATCTGGGCGTGACAAAACAGCGCAGCCGATATGATGTGTTGATCATCACCATCCTGGAGGGCAGCATTCAGTCTAACTAAAGAACGACTTAACCCGTTGTTTACGTTTTCGCATCGCTCAGCGACTGAGAGTAAAACTTGCTCCTCTCCTTTCGAAACTTCTAATACCTGATCTTTTAACTCCTTTTCCATTTCGTCCAAATGGTTATTGATGTCATTCCGCATGTCGCGAATGTGCTCAACGCTGGATTCGCGATCATCAGACATTGCATGTATGTGTTGTTTGAAAAGTCCAAGCATGGCTTCCATAGCTGACAAGCTATTTTTCATGGTTGTTTTCAATTCAGAACGTTCTCGCTTTAAGATCCGCGAGTATTCCCTGAATGTGTGAACTCCATCGCATGTCGAATGCTCTTCTTTCATGCAATCGACACATATCGGGACCTTATGCGACATACAGAAACAGTCAAACTTTCCACCATGCCATCTGCATACTAAGCGCGAATGGTAAAAATTTCTTTGATCTACAGTCACCAGAGGAGATAATTCGATTATTAATTGTGACTGTTCAGCGTCAACATAAACACGAGTGTGATCGGGAGCATGTAGATGCAACACACTATCACAGGTTTCACAGAGGTTAACTGAGCACTGCTCACAATGTAGGTTTGCTTTCACAGTTTTTCTGTTGAATATTTGGCAGTTTCTACAATATTTGTTTTCAGGAGGTTTCGCCTTACCTTTGGACGTTGCTTTGGGCTTGTCTGACTGCTTGGCATTGTGTATCGGGTATTCCGGTAAACGTCCGATTCTGATCAACTCCAGCATGATATTGTTGGTAGGAAACTGGCCAGACCAGTCTTTGTGGGGTTTAGTCGGATCAATTGGTGAACTATCTCGTCTACAGATCGGACAAGGAAAACTTCTGATGGGTAAGAACCCAGATTTCGTAGCCTTCTCCTCTATAAAAGAACCAAGACAATCAAAACAGAAGGTATGTAGGCAAGGTAAAGCTTTCGGGCGTTCCAGAGTGTCCAGACAAATTGGGCAGTCTGTGATTTCAGAATCGCTCAAACTACTCGGTTTCATTTCTGATGCCACAGAGTTGTCTTCAAGTTTTGATTCCTTTTCTCCTCCAGTTGCGTTGTCTACCAGTTCAGTTGGAGGTAATGAAGCACTAGAATTCCTGTTACGATAACCTCCATTTCCGTGCCCTTGTGACGGAGACGGAGTACTTGCTTCAAACCGGAAAGGTTGCAGATGTTGGCGGTGTCCAATATTTCCTCCTGGACCCTCCGAGAACAGGTCATCATCGCTGAAGAGGAGTCCGTCGTCCCACGGACCGATTCCTCCCTCTGCCATGGCCACTGGGGAAAAGCCCTATGATGACCTGACAATGGCCTACGGCATTCTGTAAATAAATATGAAATCGTTAGAAACTGTTCTGTTTCAATCACGTTTTAGCTTTTTTTGAGTTATAAGCGAATGACCAATGATTTTGCATTATTGCATTAAGATTATATAGAAACAGATATAACAAAACAAAAACAAACATTCAAACAAACAAGACAATCCTGCACATATGTTCATTTAAGGAATTGAATTTATTATTTCAACATTCATGAGATCATAACAACATTGGCTTTCGGGACATATTCCATAAATCACGTTAGCGATTCTGGTAAATATGTCCAGAAAGCCAATGTTGTTATTCATGACCTCATGAATGGAGATTAACATTGCCTGTGCGTATGATTTTGCGAAGGGAGATAATTATTGACATGTTTAAACAAAGATACCACTTGAGATTTCACTTTTTTATTGAAGCAACACAAGAAATTGTTCAAACAACCAAAAACGATCAATCAACAAAATATCATCAGCTCACGGTTGCTAGCGGTAGTGACAAGTCTTGTACTGCCCTAAACATTTTCCTTCCAGCTACCCATTCTGCCTTGTGTAAGTAGGCAACCCCCGGTACAAACCAAAAACGTAGATTCACAGGGGTTCGTTACAAATGTCTGACTGAAATACACATATCATGCTATAACTGATATTGGTTACAGCACACATAAACAAACATATAAATGTATGTTTATGTGTGCTGTGGCCCATATCAGTATATCACATGTGTATAAATGTGTGTTTACGTGTACTGTGACACATATCAGTATAGTATGCGTATTTCAGACATTTGTAACGAACTCCTGTGGTAGATCCATGTTGCCCCGTCTTATATGAAATACAGTCGAACAGCCAAATGTCATATTAAATGTTTCGTCCTTTCAAGCCACGTCTGGTTTCCGGTGTAATTTGACATTCAATAACTGCAGCTTCACATTCCAGAAGATGTAGAACCTCAAAATTTAGCGGCTCTCCACTTCGAGCTAATAAAAAGATGGCTACCGTAGACTCTAAACATTATTCTTCCGCGACGACGTACCAGAAAATTCTTATGAATTCATCAGCAAAAATTAAATATGACATTTAAAATATGGTTTTGTGTTTTGTTTCTACACAATTTGGCCGTATTGAACTATCAACGTACACCATCATGTTGCATGATGGTCCTTCAATGGTCTTGAAACAAATTCAACATGCAGTTCATTAAATTTGTTTCAAGACCAACTCAATTCACCACCCCATGAAATCGACCAAAGCAAGATCCAATCCTTAAATGAAACAGGTTACATTTGGTAGTTGCATTGAGTCTAACTTGAGAAGGAATTGAAATATTGCTAAATGCATGGTACTACAAATTCAAATGCATGGTACTACAAATTCAAATGCATGGTACTACAAAATTTGTGTAAAATGTGTTTTATTCTGTAGCCAATCGGGTCTTTTGTCCATCTGATCGTTCTAAACACATTGTACAACTGTTATAGACGTACCGTTATTAATGTGATACAATATGTCACCTAGTTCTTTATCTAGCTATGTTTGTGATTACTGATAACGTAAAGGGTCTGAACACCTGAACCACACAGTTACAAAGTAGTTTTAGTCACAAGCACTAATGTCAATCTAAGGGGCGACAACCCTTATAAAATTACTTATTTTTCTTAAAGTTTTCCCAATTAAACTGAATGCCATTTACGATGAAAAATACAAAAGTAGTGCTATTAAAAAACCAGCCTATTTATGCTTACAGTCAGACAGTGTTTTTTTGTACCAAACATCGTTTTGAAGGTTTGTAAAAAAAAATTGTCACAGTAACATTCATTAGTTAACAACAGGAATTCTTCCAAATCACAGAAAGTACAGAGTTAAGAACAAGGTTCGAAATCAGAGAAATATGTACATATCAAAAAAGCTTATATTATATGTAGCTTACAAGGGTACTTCAAGCTCAAATACATACATGTACATTACAATAAGTAACATTAGTATGTATTGTCTTTGAGAGCTGATGTTTGTTTCATCATTTTATGTAGCAAACGCAAAGAAAATGGATTTCAAAGACTTTTTAAAGAAACTTTGGTACATATCTTCTACTTCTTTTAGAGAGGTCAAAGGTTGATTTAGGGATCTTGATAGATTTCAATCTGCTACATAGACACAGGCAAATTGCACTTTAGCAATCTTTTCAAGTTCTATAGGTGTCATAGAGTTTATATATCACTTTTAGCAGGGCCTAGTGATTTTTTAAACATATTCATATCAATTGCCTGTGGCTAAAAATATGACCACAACTTGGTGTTGAATTCAAACATAGACTAATATGATACTGGGGTTTAATCAATATTTTTTGTTTTTTGTTGGTCACCTTTGCCTATGATACACTAACCTGACTAAAACTTAAAACCTTTGTATGTTTGAAATGTTTTTCTTCCCTTTTTGTACTTTTATTCAGTCTTACCCAAGCTGTACAATCCTAAACCTGTAAGATATGGGGGCATTCGATTAAATTAACAAAGTCGTAACTGACAAAATTGTGACATAAATCACTGACAAAATTTTGCCATAAAGCAGACCTGTAAGATGCCATATTTTGCTCTATTCTGTTATTTCTTTTGTTTATTTTCTATTTCTGGCTTGGTGAAGGAATAAACAACGAAAGCTCATGTGTTGGAGGAGTTGCAATGGAATCATAACCATATATATGAAATCTTTGTAGTGTCTCTCGCAGTGTGTATTTTCTTTTGTCACGGAACAAAATTAAGCTTGCACAAATCTTCTCCATTGTGTTGCCTTATATATATGTGAATGAAACAATTTATTTCAACATATTGGAAAACAAATTCTATTTAATCATACTGTGATGAAATTCTGGAGTCATACGATGGTAATTCATGCGCTTTGAAAAATCCGGACTTTCCGGGATCCGCTTTTAGTTATTATGATTACTAAATAGCATCCGGTGATCAAACCAAACTGAAAGTAAACATGAACTCAAAGTCACATGATACCTTTCAAAAGCTACATAGTATGGCATATATCTATTTTCTCCCGTGTAAATGAATCTAATTACCTGATGACAAATCATGTATAACCATATCAATCCAAATATCATACTTGCCATTTGACATTGACCAGTTCAGGCAGTTGACTGCTCAAACTTCAAAGATTGCAGTTAGCTCATGTTTCTGAATTATTCATCAGACATTTCGTATGCATTGTTTCAAATAATGTAACGCACTCAATGTTACCTTGAGTATATATTTCCCACCTTCACCTACCTTGTTAAGGACGATTCGGCATCATTGTTTTGATCAGCCAACTTTGTACGCCATTTCCTCCGAAATATTTGAAGGGAAGTAACTCTAATAATGTAATTTTTAGGTTGCATTCCAGCTTTGTTATGTGCGGTGGAAGTTCAAGTTATCTGATTGTTATTGTTTACAACTAAATCATTCAGGAACAAATTAATTTTGAAGTTTGCACTAATGTTTATAATCTAGAGGTATCATAGAAAAATGCATTTGATAGCATGATTCTTGTCAACTTAAAAATAAAAGAAATTAATGTAACTTTATATACCGCGATATATTTGTAAATATTGGATGTTATCTTTCCGTGTCACTGTACCCAAAACGGGATATTTTTCAGTCAAATATTGATGTATTTTATATCATAGTATCATTTCAAATTTTTTTTTTTATCTTTTTTTTTCATAAATAGATACCATCCTCTATTCACTATTACAAGTTCATAATTATTTCCTGCATGTGGTTCTATAAATAGAACGCAAAAAAAAGTATTAAGGTCACGTAGATTATTGACCAGATGTAACTGTACCCTGAAAGGGTCAAAGCTTGGTAATAATATCGCGGGATACAGATCACTATAAGCCGAAAATTACACATAGTTCAAGTATTTAATAGTTAAAAGAATGGTTCTGATTATAGTTCTTCTAATTGGCATTAAATTAGTTTAAAAAAAATACTTGAGAATTATATATCCAAAAATATAGCGTCGAATAACACGTAAATTTAGAAAGTTATATTTTCGTAATTATTTCTTACAAAATTTTGATTAAAAAAAATGTCATGCAGTGAAAAATGATTCTTTGAATTGCACACCAATTTTGGTCCGCTTTCCCACAAGTGTCCCGTTTCGGGTACTGTCTAGTTTTGGATACTGTTCTGTTTTGGATACTATCTCGTTTTGGGTACTGTCTCGTTTTTTAATTTTAATGTCTCTTTTTGGGTACTATCTCGTTTTGGGTACTGTCTCGTTTTGGGTACTGTCCCGTTTTGGGTACTGTCTCGTTTTAGGTACTGTATCGGTCTCGTTTTGGTAATGTCTCGTTTTTGGTACTGTCTCGTTTTGAATGCTACCTCGTTTTGGGTACTGTCTCGTTTTGGATACTATCTCGTTTTGGGTACTGTCCCGTTTTGGGTACTGTCTCGTTTTGGGTACTGACCCTTTTGGGCACTGTCTCGTTTTGGGTACTGTCTCGTTTTGGGTACTGACCCTTTTAGGCACTTCCCATTTTGGGTACTGTCTCGGTCTCGATTTGGGCACTGTCTTGGTCTCGTTTCGGGTACTGACCCATTTTGGGTACTGTCTCGTTTTGGGTACTGTGTCGTTTTGGATACACTGACGTTATACTCTATGATTTATTTCCGCACACATTTTATCATGTCGCATATCAAAGTTTTAAGCAATATCTGTAGTAGATGTCCTACATGTTTTTACTTTCTTGATTACTTTACTCTGCTATACGCCTGGTCCAGATATGTATACAATCAGTATACATACCAATGATGCATGGCTCTGCCTTGTCGAAGTACACTAATGTACAAACCCTCCGAAGTTTATGTTGCCATATGCCATATGTTCCGTTAACTTATTGAAATGTTTTGTGTATTAAAAATAAACTATTGTATTTCAGGTCGGGTCCTTCATTTTTGAAAGACAAACGAAGTATTTGCAAAAGGAGTTGTTTAATTTTAACTGGTTTTTTTATTGCCAAAAGAATGAAAAGGGATCGGGAAAATTTGCAAAACTTATAATTTCACAACCTAAATGTATAGCGTACATGCAGCTGAGTTTGGTGGGACGATCAAAGGTGGATCACAATATTGTTTTCTAAAGAAGGCAGAACAAAAAATGTCTAATGTCATCATGGATGCTTAGTACATCTAACGACTGTCTGATACACGGAAGTGTACAACAAATCGGCTGTATTTTATTTTATTTTCCTTTTTTCTCTTTTTATTATGCAAGGCGGCAAATTGTTTTATTTAAAGATGAAATTAATAAAGTTTCCAATGCATCCTTATATATATATATTGGCAGTGGGGGAGTATAGGAAACCTCCTATAGATTGAGATGGATTTTCTTAGCATGTGACATCTTCATGTTTTCTTGAATATAAGAAAAAAATATTCAAATATCAAAAAATAGATTCAAATGCTATTAGTTAACTTCAAATATTAATAATTCAATTTTAACATTAAAACTGGTGACTATTTTACTTTGTCTGACCATGCACACGTTTCTATCATAATTATTTCAGTACTATTGCGTCATGCGACAAACGTCTGTCAAAAACGTTTTGAGAATTTAGACATATAAAACTGGCATTATACAGATACAAATGTATCCTTATTTTATCGGCACGACTCTGAAGAACAGGAAAACAAACATGACAATGTTCATGATATCCAACACTTTAATTACAATTTAGTGCAGCTTAATTCAACGTCGACTACTCTTTTTTAATTAAAAATCCTTATAAAATACGTATGTGTACTTGGTTGATTTTGTTATGAAGATATGAACTGACATAGCTGCAGGAACTGTAGATCAAAGGTCATACCGATTTTAGTTTTGAAATTATATAATTAGATATGGTACAATATAAAATTAAAAAAAAAAAATCAAAATAATAATAATTGATTGAGTGATTGATTGATAGGTTTTACGTCCGCTTCACTACCGATTAGTTCGGTTATCCAGCAGACGAAATAATAATAATGCTTCGAGGTTCTTATATACCGCTTTATCACAACCTAGTTCGATTCGTAGTTCGTCTCAAAGCGGTTCACAAATTATCATCCGTGGTTATTGGGCCTTTGCAACCAGCCAATATCTTTCTCAACTCCCTGGGGAGCATACAGCCGGTGCTCTCATTTCGGCGCTCTAAGCTAGCATTCAACAATTCTAGCACTGCCCAACCACGTACTCATTTACAGCTGAGTAGACTGAAACAAACGGAGTAAAATATCTTGTTCAAATATACAACAAAATAAAAAGTGCCGTGACGTGACTAGAACTCTTCGGCCATGTGCCCGGCGTCATACCTCTAGGCTACCGTGCCTCCTAAAATAAATAAATAAATAAATAAATCAGACGTTACCTAATATCGACAATGTTCATTTATACAATCCAACAACTAGTTATAGGATGTTGTATTATCTCAGTACCTCAGTGTTTGGCGGCTGATGATTGTCTCTCGTTATCAAACATTGATCAAAATTGACGCGCATGGGCTCCGATAATTAGGACATAATGTAGTTATTTCGTTCTCAAACGACTGTTCACGAGGGAGAATTTATTACGGGATAATACTTTCGTACGTATGTATGTTGACAGTCAGGGTTCTCTTCCATTATACAATTAGCATATAATACTACAGAAGCTGACTGGTGAGACCTACATGAATTTATGAATATCGGGACTTGGAACTTTGATTTGTCTGGTTTTTTATAACCTAATATTAATTTTAAAAGATACTGGTCTGTTTTCAGGCCAAACAACCAGAAAGACATTCGTGATTCCTCTTCAATCGAGATTATATTTGTTAAAGTCAGTCGATTGTAAAATCAAAATACATGTAGGGTACATTGATAATCATAAATAAACTTTTGCTTTTCTCGTATACCATCTTCTAAAGTTATCGGCATGTTCAGTACATACAGTAAAAATGCTGGCCAGTGAGTCTGTCTAAATACTCAAAGATCCTTATACATGGTATGTATACTACCAATAGACTTTTCCATACAATAGTTGGAATATTGATCAAAATGTGATTAGTTATGGGAACAAATTAGGTTACCAACAAATGTAGATCACGACTGATAACCGCATTTACAGGAAGTGAGTATGAACATGAACTTTGACCCATTTTTCTGCTTTCACGTATTGTTTGATAAGCACATATATTTACCAATGTCCAGTCTATAGTGCTTCTATAGCTTTTAAAATTGTTCCAGTTCATGATCTTCACGAAAGGAGTTTAAAACGGGGGTTTACTGAATATAGAATAAATGTACAAAACTCATATTGCATCGGAAAAGAACACGGAAAACTTTTCATACTTAAAAATATGTTTCAATAAGGTTAATGGGGCATTCAGTGCAAATAATGATTATTAAAAACGTAGAGTTTAAAGGACTGGTTGAATTATTATAATTTGTTATCACATTTTGCGCGTCTAAAGTATATCCAAAGATCGGATGATGCTTGCTTATGAATCATAACTAAACATTAGCCCGAGTTTTCTCTGGCCTTGACACCAGACTTAGACATTTTGACAGCTAAAGATGTCTGGCCCTGACACCAGACTGAGACATTTTGACAGCTTAAGATGTCTGGCCCTGACACCAGACTTAGACATTTTGACAGCTTAAGATGTCTGGCCCTGACACCAGACTTAGACATTTTGACAGCTAAAGATGTCTGGCCCTGACACCAGACTTAGACATTTTGACAGCTAAAGATGTCTGGCCCTGACACCAGACTGAGACATTTTGACAGAAAAATGTCTGGTGTGGGGCAGATTGGTTGATCGGACGTGAAAATTTGTTGCATATACAAATGTTCGTTTAGATTTGTATCGGTCGACAATTGTAGTCGGATCCTTAGTGCATTCGGTTTTAATTTTTATCGACCTTATCAGTATCGACGTTACTGGTGCATGTTCGATATGTGCTATTTTTGCATTCCCATGAAATGGGAAGGGCCTACATACAAAAGCTTCAATGAAGTAAATTTTATTCTCAACATGAAGTTAACGCACGGGTTATTTGCGTTGATAAAAGCGTTGTAACACAACACAATTTAACACAGACTGTCATCTTAAAATAGTTCAGATTTCTGTACTACAGTCCTAAGAAAAACCATAACATCGAAAAATATTGTAATAAACAAATAATTGCAACTGCCATACATGAATATTTTCCATTCGAAAATATTACTGATTTCCAAACATAACGTAATATGAAATTCAAAGTATGACCTGTATTCAGAGATCACCATACCGGAAGTCAATATATTAGTCTCCGTAATCAACTGGTCTTCATACAAGTTCAATCAACTATTAAAAAAGTTGTCATGTTTACGTTTTAAAAAGTCCTACAATATCACCAAGTCGCGATGTGTTCCGTCAGTACTTGTAAACAACCAAAGACCACCATTCACAAAGTTTGGAGCATCGGAAAAATTCAGTAACTAGAATGACTGATGAAATCAGCTTGACAGAATGTTAGCATTAGGGCAACTACATACGATGGACCTGTGCTGAGTGAAAAACTGTTATTATGATAATGGTCGTTACTAAATGATTGTATTATGATGATGGACGTTACTAAATGATTGCATGCACGTTATAGCTAAACGATACAAAGCACTGCTGGTTCTGCAAGCGCAACGGATTTTGGCGTCGTTTAGCTGTTGTGACGTCACGCAAATAAAGTCTCCAATACTGCGGGCTATATTTGAAAATAAGATGTGTTAGGCGTATTTCCTTATCTATCACACATGAATTCTATTTTGTATGTGTCACCACTCAGATAAGGTTGTCAAACATAAGTACACCGGCAGTTGTCCTTATGGACCAGAGTACCCCTACCGACCGAAATGTAAGCACAATGTTTCCATGGAAATACAAATCTCCAAACTCAGCACCATCTGTTCTCTCGCTAAAACGTTACTGGTTAATTAGTAAAAATAATGCACAATCAAAGACTAAACACAAAATTGTCGGTGTATCGTGACCAAACTTTTCTTATTAAAAAGGACCCCAATTTACTAGAAAATATCCACCTGGAAGCACCATGTACATGCACAGTGGCAGTTTTACTATTCTATACCAGTAGAAAAGCTTTAATCTCAAAAAGTGGACGGTAGACATCACCCCAAATCCGAGACGAACTCGTAAAAGTCCAAACCCGATTTTCCAAAAATATACAACGGAATTCTCTCCATATCAAACGGATTTCTTCCCTTCCCAGTGGAAAACAAAACTCATTATGGCACGAGGGATGTAACCAATTACACATTACCATATGTTTTATTCTTTATGTAACCCTGGTAAATACTAGCCGCAATATATCGCTCGGCTATAGAGAACTTCTCTTTAGCTCGAT